>PVJI01003920.1:0-116291 GCA_004026765.1 Micronycteris hirsuta | reverse complement strand
GGATGCCAGGCCTCCTCCAGCGGGCGGGAGCAGCCCCATGGTGGAGTCAGCAGCCCCCTCAGAGGCCCATCTGCCCCTCGGTGGTGCCCCTCTGACTCCCCCCTTCCTGCCCAAGATCTCAGCCAAAGAAAATCATTAGCAGCCGAGGCTGGGGGAGGGGGTCATTTCAGCCTCCCTGCCCCTCCCCTCTCAGCCTCCCTGGCTGGCCGCACTGTTTATTATTCTAAAGGAGGAATTCAGTCGGCTGGCCTGGAGACGGGAGGTCACTGCAGCGGGGGCTGGCCTGGCTCTAGGAGGCTGGGCTGTGTGGGCGCCCCCCTAACCCACCCCATGCAGGAGCAGCCCCTGACCCTGGCTCCTCTCCCGCTGGGCCTGGGGCTGAGGGCCACTTAGAGTCTCTGCGACTCTCTGCTCGGAGGGGCCTTCTTAAGCAGGCAGCAGAGGCCCAGAGCTGGACAGAGTCATGGCTCAGTCACACAGCAAAGAGGAAGACGACCCGGGCTGTGGGGAGAGGGTAGGAGGCTGGCAGAGGGGCGCGGGGAAAGTGTAGACGCCTTAGGGAGAGTGTAGGTGTCCCGGGGGGCTCAGACTGGCTTCTCCCTTCGTGAAGTGGGCGATTTGGCTCTGGTGACAAGGGGCCTCGGCCCCACGGTGGGACTGAGCGAGTCTCTCGCCCTCTCTGGGACTCTGTTCTCCATCCGCACAGGGAGAGGTGTGGGCATTCCAAAGTGGCCAGGGGAAGGAGGGGCTGCCTTCCTGGGGCTGCGATCAAGTGAGAATTCATAACCCTTCTCATTTCACGGCCTGAACTTCTCCAACCATTCGGTCACAGGCTTGCTGTGTAAGGTTTGAGCCGTGTGTCCCTCTCTGGGCTTCAGTTTTTCAGGCGACTCTTAGACAAATAAACCGGGGATTGGAAATCCAGGAGTCAGCGGGGGCAAGGGTGGCGTAGACAACAGGCCACAGGACCCGGCAGGACCAGAGTGGGGATTGAGGCAGCTGGACATGGCCTCCCGGGCCATCTTGGAGGAGTCCCTGACACCCCCAGTGTGCAGCCAATGCCTGTGGACTTCTTTGGGCTTCCCAGAGGCCGCCGTGCATCCAGCCAACCCCACAGAGGCCCAGAAACTGATTGGGGTGGCAGGTGGGGGGCTTGCCTGTGACGAGTTCCCTTCTTCAGAGGGAGGGCTGGGCTCCAGCGAGGAGCCACATGGGACAAGGTGGTTCACAGTCAAGGGACAGACACACCCCTGCCTGCCATTCTCTCCTGCCTGGGGAGGCTCCTGAAACAGAGAGAGGAAGGGGGGCTCCCAGGGAGTGCCCCCTGTGCTCACAGGAGAATGCTGTGTGCCAGGAAGCCCTCGTGATTCCCCCTATTTTTGCCAGATTGGGAGACAGAGGTCCAAAGACGGGGTAATTGCCCAGCTCCTCGAGTGAACCAGAGGAAGCCCAGGGGGGCAGGTACGTTTGAGGAGCCTCTCTCAGAGCCCCAGCCTTCCCTCCTTCCTGCGCACACGCGTCTCCACTCTTTTCCCACCGCCTTAATCTAAATAAATCCAGTCCATCTTGGCCACATCCGCCAGCAGCAGCTTCCCTCCCTCGAGGTCCTGAGGCTCCCACGACACAGGCAGGCGGGGGGGGGGGGCAGCCGGCCTGTGGGGGGCGGGGGGAGGCCTGCACACCGTTAGCACGTGCACACACTCGCCTACGCACTCGTTCACACACTCCTCGGGAGCACAGCCGTGCGCTACAGGCCATGTGTGCGCCCGGCCCTCACGCAGGCACTCGACATGTGCACACCCCCGCAAAACACGCGTGCACGCAGCTCCCACTGTGCCCAGCACACGCACACACGGCATAGACCACCTGTGCACTCTCCCAGTGCCCGTGTGAGGCGCACGCGAGTGTGGTGCGTCACATGTGTACCCAACAAACAGCCTGTGCAGATACAACACGCACACAGAGCGTGTGCACCGGGGACCCCAAACTCCCCTGAACACACATCCACGTGTGCACAGACAGGGCAGAGCTGGCGTGTTGAGCGTTTGCGGCACCAGGTGCTGTACTAAGCACTTGACATGTACTGGTTCCCTAGCTCCTTGGCCAACTCTATGAGATACAATGATCATTCCAGTTTTAGGAGGGAAACTGAGGCAGCACACACTTAAGGTACTCGCCTAGGTGCAGAGCGCAGAGACGGAGCCGAGGCGGAGAGCTCTGCCCCCACTTCTCTGTCTGCGCTGGGGACAGGGTGGTGAAACAGATAGACACAGATGGGCTGCGGTTTATTTAGCCGAGAATGACAGGACCTGTTGATTAGATGGTGGGGGGACTGAAGAGAGAGGTATCATAAATGAGCCCGCCCCTATTTCTGGCTTGGTGTGTGTACGTGGGGGGCAGTGCTGTTTTCTGAGATGCAAGCGAAACGGAGGAGCAGGATTAGGAGATACCACTGAGCTGGTCGAGGGTGTGGAAGGTCCGTGGGCACCTGAGGGGACAGTGGGACACTCAGTCTGGTGGCGGGGAACAGCTGGGCAGAAGTAGCGGCGAGATGGGGATGGGAGGGAGCCCTGCTTCAAGGAGGAGGGGGTGCTTGGGCCAGCCGGTTCTCCTTCTCAGGCCAGGGATGCTCTGAATAAATAAGATGCCAGAGGGAGGAGGAGGCCGGGCCACAGGGTCTTGGAGTTAGTCTTGGAATGTTGGAGCTCCAAAGCCCCCGGGGATCACCTACTTGCTCCAATCCCCTTCCTTGGCCCCGCTGTGCAGATGAGGAGGCTGAGCCTGAGAGAAGGACAGGGAAGGCCCCAGGGTTTCGACTGGGCTCAGGTGGCCGCCGGGCAGCCCTCGCCTCCAGTCCTGCCTCAGTTGTGAGCAGGGCTCAAGGCTCAGAGTTCAGACAACAGCTGCTGCCCCTCCTTCCCCAGTGTATCCCCCCACCCCGCCACACCTTTCTCTGTTTTATCAAAGTTGCTTTTCCTGCACTGTCCCAGCCAAGCTGGGGTTGGAGACTGAGTGTCAGAGAAGTGACTTGTTAAGTTGCCGGCAGAAAGGGGACAGACCCCGGTCTCCTACCGGCAGGCTAGTCCGCTGTCCTCCACATCAGGGGCACTCACAGCCTCTGGGACAAACTTCAGGGGACAGACCCCTGGCTGGGAGCAAGGGGATGTGGGTTCGAGTATCTGCTCTGTCACCCACCTGTCGTGCAGTCCTGCCCCTCTCTGAGACTCGGTTTTCCCTTCCGTACACGGGGTGGGCACGGCTGTCCCGGAAGCACTTCCAGGACCCCACTCTGGAAGGCTGCTGTGCTGAGTTGGAGTGCTGGGGTGGGGGTGGTGTGCTGGGGAGGGGCCCTGGCCGAGATGTCATGACTCAGCTCGCAGAAGGCGGCCAGCTCCAGGCTTGGGAGTGTGTGGGGGCCAGAGGCATCTGGAGCCAGAGACTGAGTCCTCCCGCCAGCTGCCGGGAGGGGACGAGAGTGATGGCGACACGGGCTGGATGTGGCAGAGAGTGTGGCTCATGTGGCTTCACCCCACGTGGGCCGAGATGAAGCGTGATCCTGCAGCATGGGGGCCAGGCAGGAGAGCAGGGGCTGCAGAGGGGGACACCGTCACAGGTGGGTGGTAGAGACCCGGGAAGGGGCTGAGGCTGTGGGGCTCCCACTTGCCCCCCTCAACCTTATGCCAACTTCTACCTGTTGGGGAAGGCTCAGCATTCCACCCCGACACAATGACTCTCCCCGAAGCCTCAGGATCACGCTGAGGCCAGAGAGGGAGAGCATCTCGGCCGAAGCAACACAGCGCTGCAGCTTGACCGCCCAGGCCCGACGCGCCGCCACGCTGCTTCTAGACACACAGGACCTCTGTGTTTCCCAGGCGCTTTCGGGGCCCCCAGGCAAAATAGCAGCGACTGGCTCAGTGGGGCCTGGCTTGGGCTCTAGCTGTTCTGGGGGTCCATGCGGGTCGAAGAAGAGTGCCAGTTTCACGGACCCTCGTTCTGATCCCCCTCCTCCTGCCCGCTCCTGTGTAAGCGCGGTGGCCTCGAGCTGCCCCTGCATCCCCTGCTCCCGTCTCCGCACCACCAGCCTGTCCTCTCCTACCTTTGCTCACACTCCAACCTGTCTGACATACCTGTCTGACCCTGTCCTTCCCTGGCACCCCCAGGGCTCTCCATGACCCCCAGGGACAGTCGTCTCCCTTATTCCCAGTTGTGCTTCCTGCGGTTTGTGACCCACAGTTCAAAAACACTGAATGAAAAGCTCCAGAAACAAGCAATTCCTAAGTTTTAAATTGCGCACCGTGCTGAGTAGCGGGGCGAAACCTCACTCCATCCCCGTCCATCCCGCCCAGGACACGAATCAGCCCTTTGCCCCCATCAACACGTGCGCGGTGTGTGGTGTGTGCTCCCAGCCCATTGGTCACCTAGCAGCCGTCCCAGTCGCCAGCAGGTCAGCTGTCAGAGAGCGAGGCCACACTCACAGATCTTTCTCACAGTGCAGGTCCAGCACAAATAACGCCCCCTTTTATTGCAAACTCTTTTATTACAATCTCATAAGCATGTAATTCTGTAACCTAACACTATCACACTCACACACACCATTTGACCTTTTAGGTGAAATGTTCAAATTAAGACCAGACATTTTTACACCCGTATTGTCACCCTGCCGACCACACTCGCGCAGGCGCTGCTCCTGCCGGACCCTGTTCACTGCAGTAGTTGTTCTATTTTATGCTGAGCTGTTGTTACTCTGTCACTGTGCCCGATGGGCACGTCACTTTTTCACAGACACGGACGTGTAGGGACGCACACGGCACAGGCAGGGCTCGGTGCAGTGTGGGGTCTCGGGCGCCACCCGAGGACGGGGAGCGTGTCGTGTCCTTTGTGGGTGAGGAGGGAAGACTGCAGAGGACGGCTCCTTAGTCCAGCTCTTAGGGACCTTCACGCCCCGGCGCTGCAGACAGCTCATCGTGACTGAGGGAGGGGGGCTGCACCCCCAGCTCCCCAGAGCCCATGTGAGGTCCCCGCACTCGTCACTCGCTCTCTGCTCCTCTCCCCAGGAGGCCTCCCCAGGGACACAGTGACCTATTTTCTGGAAGTTCAAAATAAAATGAAACATCTGTCTGGATCAGAGCCAGGCTGATAAAGAACGGACCAATCCTCCCAGCCTGAGCCCCCTCCTACCAAACACCCCCTCGATCGCTAGGGTGTGAGCGCCTGGGGGTAGGGGAGCCGTGCAGGCCCCGCTTCTTGGAACAGCTCGTGGGAAAGCACTCAGTGTGTGCCTCACGGCTGCTGGTGACCCAGAGGAAGGGGGCCCGGGTTCCCACACAGGCTGGGAACCGCCCGAGAAGGAGGTCGGTGAGGAAGGGAAGCCAGCTGCATGCCCCTGTCCACCTGCCTGCAGAGCAAACACTTCCTACCTCCCCAGGTGGGTCGCTGGACTCCCTGCTCGTCCCACGACCACCCTGCGGGCCGTAGAGCCTGGCTCTGCCCGGGCCCAGGGGACCCCTGGGTCAGAGTCCTCTGGACCCCATCCGGGCCCCCACCAGCCCCTTCAGAAAAGAATGCAGACTTGGAAGGCCTTGACAACGACCACGAGAATGATAATAGCTGCCCCTGATCAAGTTCGGGCCGCCCACCGCCTAGGCCGAGCCCTTTATGTGAACGGTCTCAGAGCAGTCCGTGAGGCTTCTCCATTTCACAGGTGGGGAAAGTGAGGCACACAGAGGTTAAATCATTTGCCCAAGGTCGCAGAGCTGGGCAGCAATGAAGCCAGTGTTCAATCCTGGGCAGATGGACCCCAGAGCGCACAGGCTTAATGCCCAGGTGACAGGCTAAGGCAGGCAGCAAAGGTGCCTGGCACCTAGAACGAGCCCAGTACACGAGTCAGCAACCTCGTTCTTTTGCCCTCTTTTCCTGACCTCTCCTTTCAGTCTGTGCTCTCCTTTTGGCTGGGTGAAGCTGGAGCTGGCAGACAAGCAGGGAGAGAGTCACGCCGTCTTTCACAGAGCCCTACAATCTCAGGGTTGGGAGAGGCCATAGATACTCCCTATTCACATCTCCCCCACCCTCCATTCAAACAAAGGGGTTTGTTGTCCAGTCTACCCTTGCACACCTCCCTGTGACAGGGATCTCACCACCTCACATGATACCTATTCCATTCTTGGCCAGTTCGGGATCCCCAGATGTTGGGCTCTTTGAAAACTGTCACTACACTGAGTGCAGTCTGCCTCACTGCTTCCTCTCTTCACTGTCCTGCTTCTTTCCACCAGCCAGCCCCCCACCCTAGGACATCTTTCTTCTTATTCTTTGCCCTCATGCCCCCAAATCTGAAAAACAAACAAAAGAACCTATGAATTTGGGACTAGGCACTCTGCTAAATGAGAAGACCTGGGGGGTTTATCTTCACAATTCCGCGAGGTGCATACGATCATTATTTTCATTTCACGGAGGAGGAAGCAGGTTCTCAGAGAGGTTTGCTAACTTGCCCAAGGTTGCACAGCCCATAAGCAGTGGGGCTGGGACGCAGACTCAGGCCCTCCTGACTCCAAACGTGCACTCTTCACTGCCGTGCGAGACTGCTTGTCTCTTGCCCAAAAGCAGATCTGTTCACAGAGAAACACTCCCACATGGGTTCAGCCCAATCCGGGTTCTCAGGGATAGAAGGACCCTCAGCGGTCACAGTCCTGTCCCTCCCCTCACTGAGGTGCACAGTGACCAAGAGGTCTACCCCAGCTCACTCAGGAATTTGAAGGTCAAGCTAGGGATAGAAGTCAGAACTCAGAACCTTTCTGCAGCTTTGCTGCAGAGCCTGTGGGCTGGCGCAAGGGTCGAGGAGAGGAGCCCTTCCTGAGGCCGGGTCTGCCAGGGTCAGTGCCCCAACCGGGCTCCGGTCTGCCCTGAGGCCTGTCCTCCGAGGTGGAGCATCGAGGCAGCTCTGCCACAGGTCCTCTGTGCTCAGGGCCCAGGCCTGCCCCTGCCGGGGCCCCAGCACCCCCTACCACTGCGCACAGAAGGCCTGGGCCTCTCTGCAGCTAGAGTTCCAGGCCTCTACCATCCCTCTGCCGCCCTGCCTCACACCCCACCCCCCAGAGCCTCATCTCCGGCGGTGCCATGGCAACGGAGAGAGCCAGGGCCTGGCGGCCAAAGGAGCCCCTGAGAGGGGTCCCAGGCTGAGGCTGGGGAGGGGGTGGGGGTGCGGCAGGCGCAGACAAGCAAACCTTCTGTTCCCCGGGCTGCTGCCAGCCCCGGATCAGCCCTGGGCTGGGGTGGGGGCCGCACACAGAATGGGTTCTCAGAGCCAAGTGGGCAGGGGCAGGCAGGCCTCAGGCCATTGGTACTGACCCGCTGCACGCGGCCTCTCCCCACCAGCCCAGAGCCCAAAGACGGGGCCGGGGTAGCTAACTATTAATTGGTGCCAATTACGGAGCATTGAGATTCCCCTCAGCGCCCTCCTGGGCAGCAGAGCCGAAGGGGAGGAAGCTCCCACACCTCATTTCCCTCTCGCTGCCTCTGCATCTGCTCCTGCACCCGGTTCTTCAGTCCCTCACCGCCCAATTCTCCCATTTCCCGTCACTCGGCCTCTCCCTGCCTTGGTTTCACTGATCTGTGAGCGGGGGCGGCGGAGGCCTCGAATGAGTTAATACAAGTAAAATGCTTGGAGCAGGGCCTGGCACCCAGCCCTCTGCAAAGTCAGTGGTCACGTTATTATTACTCTTTATTCATTCACGGGAGAGTAAGTCACTCGCTCACTCACTCACTTGGCACCGAGCGTACAGCCGAGACCCTGCTGGCTGGACTTGTCAGCAAAGGGATGCCTGTGATAAATGGGGTGACAGGAAAGCCCCTCCCCAGAAGGGCTTCTCAGGAAGGGGCGCTGCTGTTCCTGCTGGTGTGGTCAGCGGGCTCAGCTGGTGTGGCGGCGGCTGTCTCCTCCCAGGCAATCGGGGATTCAGGGGCCCACCCTGGGCCAGAACCCGAGTCTGATGACCTCCGGCCCACTGTCTGCCAATAAGTTCTTTCCGGTCCCTTTGTCTTAGTCCCTTGATTTGATTGCCCACAAATGAGGAAATTTTGTAGGGATGTCTCCAAGTTCCTAAGAAGGGATTGGGCTTACGGTAGGTGCTCAACGGATGCTTGCGCAGCATGAGAGATCTGACTGCTATGTGGGGTCAGCTCTTCTGGCCCTCGGGCCTGAGGCCTCAGCTGCCCCCTGATGACTCAGAACTCACTAGGCTGGGGAACCGGGATGCGCAGGTAGTGGTGACCCTTCCCCCCCAGGGAGGTGATGGGGCAGGCTGGTGAGGGGACGAAACAGACAAAGGGAACCCCGATGCCAGCATGCTGTGCCTGCTGCCACCCAGGGCTCTGGAAGTGCATGGGATCCCAGCCAGGTCAGGGCAGCAGTCCCAGCTTGAAGCCACTTAATCCAGAGCCAAGTGACAGTCCGACTCCCTCCTAACTGTGCAACCTCTGAGTTTAGCTTCCCTGAGTCCCAATTTCCTGGAAAACAGGGTAAGCAACTCCCCTTCCATTGCTGGGAGAGTGAAGACGGCGACGAAATGCACCTGAGGCAGCACCGGGCTCAGCGGACGGTAACTGTTATGATGGGGATTATCCCAGCGGAGAGGGGGGTTGGGGCGGGGCGGCCGTGAGCTAGGCCTTCAGGTGGAGGTTCTTTGGCAGACGACGCCAGGGAAGGGGATCGCACAGGGGCTCTGGGCGAGCCGGTTAGGGAGTGGGAGAGCTCAAGGCATCTGGGAGAAACGGCAAGGAGAGATCTGTCAGGCCAGAACGGGCTCTTCGGCAAAGACGTGGGTGATGGTCAGGGAAGGAGGGAGGAGGTCACTTTGGGAAAGATTTGGGGTGCCGGGTCAGGATTTGGGTGTTGCCCTGGAGGCACAGGGAGCTGGTTTCTAGGGCACCGATAGTGAGGGCGGGGCTCACTGCCGGCTGGGCAGCCATGAGGGTGCAACTCCAGGCACTACGGGGTGGGGCCCCCACTAAGGAGAGTGATGGGAGCAGGCTGGCATTTTGTGGGAGGGCACGGCTCAGAGTGGGGACAGTGGAGGCAGTGAGAGCACATTTGGGGGTGCAGCTATCTCAGACCCTGCCTGAACTCCCCAGCAGGGTGAGCTATGTGATTTGTGGGGCCAAGTGCAAAGTGACAATGCAGGGCCCCTTGTTAAAGACGATGAAGGCCCTGGCTGGTGTAGCTCAATGGATTGAGCGCGGGCTGAGAACCAAAGGGTCCCGGTTCGATTCCCAGTCAGGGCACATGCCTGAGTTACAGGCCAGGTCCCCAGTGAGGGCCATGTGAGAGGCAACCATACATTGCTCTTTCTCCTCCCTTCTCCTCTCTCTGAAAATAAATAAATAAAATCTTAAAAAAAAAAAAAAAAAAGACAATGAAGGATTTCAAGTGCACGGCCCTTCCCAGCACAGAGGCCTCTGTAACTGCACAGGTTACATGCTCATGAAGTCACTCCTGCTCCCTGGACTCAAGGGGCGGCCATCTGTCCATCAGTCCTTCCACATCCATCCACCCATCTGTTCGTCTGTCCTTCTGTGCCTGCCAGGGGCTCCCAGGGGCAGAGGGCAGAGCTGGGTGGAACCTCTAGGGTCATGTGCTGCTTCCTTGCCCTCCCCTTTACATAAAAGGAAATTATGGCCAAAATGAAGAACTGGCGTGACCAAAGGCTCGATGGTTCACAAAACTACCCGGGGGGTTCCCACCACTTATCGGGATGGCGTAGCTCCTCTTCCACCCACACCGTGCCCCGCGGCCTCACCCTGGGGAGAGCCACAGCCTGAGCCCCGGACAGCAGAGGAAAGGCCAGGCCTGCAGGCCAGGTCTTGGGCTCGGTGCTGTCGCTACCGCTCTGTGTAACTGGAGGTCCAGCCTCCCCTCTCTGGGCCGCCTTGGCCTCCCACCCATCCAATGAAGAAGTTGGACCAAAAGTCCTCTTCATCTCTGACCTTCAGGAGCTGTATGACCCCCTGGCCCTGCTGCCCCCACCTCCCAAAGGACAACCCTTTCCATCACAGGGCGGAGAAGCTGGTACCTCTTGCAGATGAAAGGGTTCAAGCACATGAGACATCAAATAGCTCTGATCTGAAGTGGGGGGAAGAGAAGGTATTAATGCAGCTAAAGCAATACAGTTTGATTTTTCAACCACCTGCGCCAGACAGGGGAGGGGTGCCCAGACAGCATCTGGGAAGAGGGGTGGTCCTAGAGCCCGAGGGTTCAGGAAGCCCTTTTGCCTGCGGGGCTCGGGGCCTGAAGTCTTAGGAGGGATTCAAAGTAGACTTTCTACATTGGAATCAACAAGTGTTCGAGTTCTACACGCCCTCCACCAGAGGTGCATCTCTGACCCATTCGCTCGCCTCTGGACCCCATCGCTCGTCCATCTACCATGAGCCAACGCCTTGCTTCCTCCTCCAATCAGAGCACAGGAGGTTAAAAAAAAAACTCGCATTGGAAGGGAGGTGAAGGGGTGCAGCATCCACACGTACATCCTAGCGGGCACGCCTCCCGACCCTCCTGCGTCAGTATCCCGGACAACAGGCACACGGGCTCTGTGGGAGTGTGCCCTGGTGCGCCCTGAGCAAATGAACGGGCAGCTCTTCACGGTCAGAAAGTTCTTCCTAGTTATTGCAGGTAACAGTTTTCCATTAGCGGTCATCGATCCTGACCACTTTCTATAACGGGTAGAAAAAGGGTAAGGAAAACAACTCCTTGCACCCTGAGGTTAAATATGCATGATCCCTGAGTACACAACAGAGCTTGTGTGGCTGCCAATCTGGGCTGGCAGGGCCCGGAATCCTGGAATTGTTTTAAGGCTGGAAGGAGCTCAGCGATCATCTCATTCAACCTCCTTGTTTTACTGATGGGAAAACTAAGGCCCAGAGAGGGACTGACTCACCCACAGACACACAGGATGGGTTCCAAGGTCTGACAACCCCCTCTGGAAGTCTGAGGGGCCCCCCACGGCTGAGGTGCATTCTCAGACTTTATGCTGGATTCCCAGGGGTGGCCCCACCCAGCCTCCCATCAGGGCGCTGGAGTCAGAAACACCCGGGTGCATGTCCAGCTCCACAACTTCCTGGCGGTGGGGCTTTGGGCAACTGACTTAACCTCCCTGGGCATTTCCTCATCTGTGAAACAGAAAGAGTTTATATCCACTCCTGGAGGTTGACGCGATGATTAAATTAGTTCAGCAAATATTTAAGCACTTACTGAATGCCAGGCCTGTTTTAAGCGCTGAGGAATACAGCCGTGAACTTGGTGGTAATGGATGTAAAGCACAATGGAAGGGCTCAGAGAGAGCTGGTCCCTGTGATATCATCCTGTACGCACTGCCTTCCAACTGAGGTGCTACGGGCTCCGACCCTGGGGAGGCTCCTGGGGTGGGGGTGGGGGGCTGCGGAAATCAAAGATCTCTTCCCATTCCAACAATCCACTGACCGCAGGGTGCCAAATCATTTGCAAAGAAATGGGGCAGGCAGGGGATGGGTGTCAGGGATACCTGGGGACCATCCTGTTCCTTCCTCCCTCCTCGGCACACTCAGTAGCCTGCCCTGAGAAAAATGCCCAGAGGCCCCTCCTTCAGCCCAGAGGCAGCTGGTCTTGGAGCCAGGCTGCTCCCAGAGGATGGAAGTGAGTCTCTGGAGCACCCATGTGGCCAGGTCCCTTCCTCGGGCTCAGCCCTTGCAGGCTACAGACCGAATTCACAGCCAGGCTGCTCTGTGCAGGGGGCAGGAGAGCGGTGGCCTTCTCCTAGCCGACGACATCAGATCTAGCCTGGGAAGTGCAGGGACCATGCTAAGTGTTGTACTGAGTGTACAAGGTCACGGAGCCTGCATACTTCCCTGCCGCTCACAGGGTTGGGGACTGACGTCAGACAGGCAGGGGACTGACACGGGGGAGGCAGAGCCCCGGCCCAGGGTCACGCCGTCAGCTGGAGGCCGAGTCGGGGTTAATGTATGGGCCACTGAAGCCCAAACCTGGCGTTGCTTAACTGTGGTGGCCTCCACCTCCCAGGCATGCGCGGATGTGGCCCAGGAAGAAGACGTGCGGGCCTGAGGTTGGCCACACAATGGGTCTGCGTTGATCCAGGGCGAGCATGAGGTCTCCTGACTCTGAATCCGTGGTGCTTTTCACTGTCCCACATCTGTGGGCAATTACAAGTCTCAGCTCTTCTTCCCACAGAGGAGGGAGGGCTGCCTGAGCACTGTGGACTGGAGGGTGTTGACCAGCTGGCCCTCACTCAGGACCAAGCCAGGGCCGGGCGAACCTGGGGGCAGGTCAGGCCTGACGCTGGGCTTTCTGCCGCTGGAGGTGCTGGAGCCAGGAGAGGTTCCGTGGGAGGATGGACGGAGACTGGTGCAACTGAGGCAGACTGCGGCCTAACTACCAGCTCTGCGGTGCGACCCTGGGAAAGTCACTTCACTTCTCTAAGACCTGATTCCCTTGTCTGCAAAGCAGGGGGAGTCATACTGATTCCAAAGACCTGGCACAGGGTCAGCACTCAATGACAGTGACCAGCATGGTCCTCCTGTCCCCGAGTGTTGTGGATCAGGGCCCTCCTGCTCGGAGGCAGGGGAGGACTACGTGACTTCAGAAGATCTCGCTAGAGGCCTCTGTGACCTTTAGGATCAGAGATGCAGGCAGGGACACGCCTCCCTGTCTGACATAGAAAAACAGTCTGGAAGGGCACCTGAGGCCTGGGATCTGGTCTCACGCTTGAGAACAGAAGGTCTTCAGCCAGTCCCTCCTCCCTTTCACCAGCATGCTTCCTCCGCCCCATGGCTGGTGGGGGGACATTAGGAACCAAACACAAGATGGGGAAGCCCAGGGCCTGAGGGAACTCTGATGTGCAAATAGAACAACAGCAGGAAGAAAGAGCCAAGCAACCAGGCACCGGGAAGACCGAAAGAAACTGGGAGGCTACCTGGAGGAGGTGGACTGGGAAGGGATACCTGAAGGGAAAATGCAGGGCATGTCCACAGGCAAGAGTGTGCAAATTCCATCTGGGATTCCTGGGGTCTGACTGGGAGGAAGAGGAACACAAGGACCGAGTTCAGACAGATGAGGCAGGGAGCTGTGTGGTACAGTTTTGTGGCTGCTGTGAGCCTCAGTTTACCCACACATAAGGCAGGAGTAGAATCAGCCCTGCCTCTGGAGTTGCTGGTTTGCACCACAGGAGACCACACTTACAAAGCACTCCGCACAGTCCCAGACTTATGTAAGTGTCACTCAGTGGCAGCATCGTTGAGTTGGGACTTTCTACAGGCACCTTTCAACACGGGACGGTCACGGCAGGAACCGTGGTCCGCTTCGTGTTTTAGGGTAGAGTGGAGAAGGGGCAGAAGGAGGGAGACAGCCAGGAGGCCCGAGCAGCTGCCTGGGACCCGGGGAATGGGCCCAGCCGTCGAGCCCCCTTCTTCAAAGAGGGGCCCCCAGATCTGACGGTTGGATCCCAGAACCCCAGCCCCAGCTGCGTGAACATGGCCGGCCAAGCCCCAGCCCCCTCGCCTTCGAACTTTCCCAGCCACTGGGGGTTTGGAAGGACATCTTAGGAATCTGGAAAATTTGCAAATCCATTTAAAACCCCAGAGGTTGCCTGGCTGCCGACTGGCCTAAAGCCAGGCAGATTCTTAGGGACAAGGCTTGGCCCCGGGGACAGGACTAGGGCTCTGAGGTCCCCTGTCCCCTGCTAGGTCCCCTTTCCGGGTGCCCCGCTTGCCATCTCCCAATTTTCTTCTCACTCCCCTCCCTGCTCTCCCCACCCCCAACAGGCGCTGCTATGATTTGGAGGCCCCCACTGGGCCTGGCGCCGAGAAACTTCTGGGGTTTGCTTGATTAGGGCAGGGGGCAGCAGCAGGCTGCGGAGGCCTGGGTCACCCGCCCCAGAGGAAGCCGAAGCAGCGGAGAGGAGAGAATGGGTTCCTCCAGCCTGATGTTGCCCAGGGCCTCCGGTCTCCTCCCATCTGGTTTTGTTAAAAATATTTTCCATTTTTTGACCTACTTGAGAAGGCACAGGCTGGGGTAAAAGGACAGGGCAAGGAGTTGGGGTTCCCCCCTCTAGGAGCACTTACCTTACTGCTGATACCTTCTAATGTGGGCAAGGTCCTGGGCTCTGAGCTGTCACCCCCTCCAGGAAGTCCTCCTCACTGCCCTGTCCCGTTATCAGAAAGTCTTTGCTGGCCAGAGTGGGGCAACAGCTGAGTAGGAGGGCAAAAAGGACCGTAGTGGGCTCCAGGAGCCTCAGCAGAAGGGAGGAAGTGGGGGGCTGCAGGGGTGAGGAGTGGCCTCACGCCCAAAGCATCCTTCGGGAGGAGCAGGGCAGCCAGGAGGGGCCGCCCTGGGTCTGGTTGTCCCTGTCGCTCCACACAGGCTGCTGCCCCGGGGGCAGCGCTGGTCAGAGCGGCTGCCGCTCTCTCCCGGTTGTCCTCCTCCTCTCGCGTTCCAAGTTGCTCGCAGAGCGATCCTGGGTCCCGGTCCCAGACGGGGCGGGCAGGGACTGCGGGCTGCTGGCAGCCCCCGGCGCTCACACCACTGTGGGCTTCCCTGCTCCCTCCGCCCCCCTACTTTGGGGGAAAGGCTGCAGGGCGGTCTCTGATTGGCCCAGCTGGAGAAGGGGGGTGGGGACGGTGGAGCCAGGAGGGTGGACGCGTGCGTCTGTTTTCAATTTTAGTTTTTTCCCTCCTCTCTTTCTTTTCCCCCAAGTTTCTTGTTTTTCTTCCTCCTTTCCCTCTGCTTGCTCCCTCCCGTCGCCTGCTCTCTCAGGATGTGAGGGGATGTTTAGAAATTCCACAGCCCACGCCAGCCGCTGAGTCACTTCATTAAAGAGTGCCCCAGCCCCACTTGCCTGATGCCTGTCTCGAGTGGCAGCCCCCCTTGCCATGGCACCTGGGGGCGGGTCCCTTCTCTGTGCCTCAGTTTCCCCATCTATAAAGAGAGCTCTGATCATTTATACAGTTGATTCAGTCACCATTCCTTCATTGAAGAGGTATGTTGAACACCTACTATGGGCCAGACACTGTGCTGGGGCTTGGGGATGCAGCAGTGTGTAGGACACAGTCACTGACCTCAGGGGCGCCCAGGCCATAGGGCGGGGAGGGGAGACAGAGCACAGGCAGGTACTCTGCGGGAGGGCAGGGGTTGAGAATGCAGATAGAGAGGCCTCTAACTGAGGCAGGCAGGGGGAAGAGAGGGCTTCTGAGAAGAGGTACCTTGGAAGAGATGGAAAGACCTTCCAAGATTATCAGTCACTTCTCAGAAGAAGAAAGCAAGGCCCAGGGCTGAATCAGTGCAGAGGGGGAAAAAGACTTGTCCAAGGTCAGATTTCCAGATCCGTTCCTTTCTCTGACCGCGAAGCCCCAGGAAAGGATTCCCCCCATTTTACGGACGAGGACACTGAGGCCCAGAGGAGCGAAATGGGCTTCCGCACTCGTGCCTCAATGGCAGAACCGGAGCAGAGTCAGGTCTCGGGAGCAACGCGAAGGAACGACGCCAGTGATCTGCCCCAGCGGGAGACCCACATTGCAGTGTAGGCGGCTCGCCCGTCCAGCTGTCTGCCTCGGCTTCCCCTTTCCCTGTGGCTCGTTCAGTCACTCCACAGGTGTGTCCGCGTACCTGTCAGGTTCCATTGCCGTCCTCCCACCCTCGCCACCACCAGGGTCTCCTCCTGGACCCCGGCTGGGTCCTCGCCCCCCCTTCTCCCCACCTCCTCTCCTCAGATGAGAAGATGTATCTAGTCACAGATACCTGACCTTTAGATGCCAAAGGGCGTCATTTTAAAAGGGCTGAGAGAGCTCAGTCACCCCCTGCCCCCACTACAATACACAAGGGAAACTGAGTCCCAGAGAGGGGAAGGAAGTGTCCCAGGTCACATAGGCAGAGCCTGACTCTGCTCCTCTGTCTACCCCTGGCCTTCCTGGGGCTCACTGGAGCCTTGTTCATAGGGCTGGGGCTTGCTTGAGCTGGGACTTTGTGCCAGCCACGGTAACCTATCTTGTGGTCATTTCTTGGTCTTGTCTCAGTGGGGACTGCCCAGCAGAGGGAGAGGGGTTCTCAGACTGAGCCTGGGCCACAGGGTAGGGGCCATGAGAGCCCCCCAGGACAGGGACCCTGGTCCAGCTGCAGGCTGCAGGAACACCGGGGCATCTAAATACCATAGGGCAAGCCTGCACAGGGAGTTCTTATGCCCAAAACTCCCTCAGTCTTTACAACCCCCTCCTGGCGTTTGCCTGGGACATTCACCTCCAAAGTCACCTGCAACTGCTGGGACCTGGATGGCTCAGGGGCAGCACGGAGCCATTTCAATCCCTAGTCCCCCCAAAGCCTAGTCTGGGAGTCAGGAGACCAGCTATGGGCCTGTTGTGTAGCCTTGGATTGGTACCTTGTCTTCCTCAAGCCTCAGTTTCCCCAACTGTACTTTGCAAAAGGACTCACGGTGCTGGTAGGCCTTTGGGCTGCTCTGTCTGCAAGTTCCTTAGAGTTGGACTCCAGCTAGGGAGAGAAGGCTAGTGGGCCCCAGGGCAAGGGGACAGCTGGGGGCCAGAAATGCAGTACAGAGGGGAGGGGATGGCTGGTGGTGGCTCCCCCGGGAAGCTGGCAGCCGCCAGCTTCCGGCCAGCCCAGCCACCCGGCTGGCCCATCTGGAACCACTTAGCCCCTACTGCCATTAACTCTTGGCAGGCACCAGGGCGGTTACACCTCCTTCCAGCTGAGATGGGGTTGGGGGATGCAGAGCCACATGGGACACCGTGGGACACTCTCCAAGGGCTGGACAGTTGAGGCAGAGGGGTCATGATTGACAGGGCAGGTTCCCCTTCTGCACTGTCAAGCTGCATGATCTTAGGCAAGTCATTTAAGCTCCTGAGCCTCAGTTTCCTCCTCTGGAAAATGGAGCTGATTTGAGGATTGATTCAAAAGACTGTTGCAATATACAATGCAGTTAAAGGGCTTAATATAGTGTCTGGGAGTATGACTGAAATAGTGGGTTTCCCTCATTCTGGCTTCAGCCCATCACTATGTGCCCCTGGGCCTCAGTTTCCCCTGTGCGCTCTGCAGGAGTGGGCAGTGGGCAGTGTACATGGGCAGCACAGCGCCGACATTCTGAGGTAGTCAGTGTGGCCCCCAGCCCCACTGTGGACAAGAGCCATGAGCAGATGCGGGAGACCAGTCCAGCCTCAAACAACCCTGTCTTGGGGGGTGCTGGGCTGAGAGTGGTGAGCTGGAATGTGGGGAGCACTGACTGGGGTGGAGCGGGATGCGATGCAGAGGGAGAGAGGAGCCCTGAGCCTTGGGGTGCAGCACCTCCCCTCCCCGCTGCACGGTGGCTCGCTCAAAGTGAGCCGTGATATTGGCAGTTCCAACCCCGCTCTGCCTCTTCCTCGCTGTGGGACCCTGGACCCGTGACATGATCTGTACAATGGGGACACTTGTGCCTATGTCACAGAGTTGTTGAGAGGCCTGAGTAAGTGGTGCACAGAAGGCACTTTACACAAGGAATAGAGAATAGCCAGGAAGAGCCACAAAAGGTGACAGATTCTCCAGTGTCTCCAGGAGCGTCACGGAAGTCCTCCGTCAGGACAGAACGGAGCTGGGCCTCCTTTTACAGTCGGGATGGTTGAGGCTCAGGGGCTGAAAGTGACTGTGTGAGGCCAGGACTGGAACCAAGATTTCCGCCTAGACTCTCAGGCCCAGGCTCTTCCCTGAAAAAGGAACCAGGCTGAACTGAACCCCCACCCCAGACCCCCACCCACGCTTGTCAGAGCCGGAAGCCTCAGTTCTCAGTGGGGTAGGGGAGAGACAAGGGGGCCGGAAAGGGCGCCTGAGTGGGAGAATTCCCGGGAGGCCAGCTCAGCTCACTCAGGCAGGGCCAGCGGCCACCACATCTGGCTCTCCCACGCTCCCAGTGCTGCCCCCCTCCCGCCCCCCAGCCTCCTCCGGGGCGAGGAAGCAGCACACACACATCCCAGGCATCATCGCCCTCATCTTGGATATCAGGGCCCGTGTTCTCCTAAGAGTGAGGCCATTGTGCGGGTATGGGAAACGGGGCCCAGTGGGACAGAGGGGGCTTGCCTGAACTTAGCAGAGAGAGAAAGGGCCTGGCATGCACGAACCCTGGCCCCCAGCCCAGTGGCCATCCACCCTGCACACCCTGAGCAGGTAGGTGCTTATAGCTGGGGAGCCAGAAGAGGCGCAGAGTGGGAACTGCCCCTTTCCCTCCTGGACACTAAGTTAGTGGCTGTCTAGTTGGGCACAGGGACCAGTGGAAACTTCCGGTCACGTTCCTACCCTCAATACCAGGAATGCTGTTACTGAGCCAGACTGTAGTCACCAAGGCCCGACAGGGTCAGAAGATAGGGCTTCAAGACCCTGCCTACCTCAGTCTCTCCCTAGCCACCATCGGGCCTCAGCCCAAGAAACAAGGGTGTGTCCTTCTGTGTGTCCTACACAAGGGTCACCAGAACAGCAGGACACTCAGAGGCCACACATCTCCCCCACTGGACACATTGGGTCCCAGAGAAGGTCAGAACCTGCTGGAAGGCACACAGCAAGTCAAGAATGGGGCCTCTGACTCTCAGACCATCCTGTCCCTCATGCCATTTCTCCATGCCAGCGATGTTAATTGAGCACCTACTGTGTGCCCTGCCCTCCTAGAGCTCACAACCGAACATTAAGGAAACCACAAATTAATAATATCAGGTTGTGCTGTGTGACGAAAGAGGGAGAATATTGAGATTGCTGGGGGTTCTTGTTGAGGTAGACCAAGGCTTCCCTGAGGAAGAAATATTTCAACTGAGACCTGAGGTTAAGAGGATACACATAATGCAGGGTCAGGAACAGTGTTCTAGATAGAGGGAACAGCATGTGCAAAAGCGCAGAGGCCAGAAAGAGCTTGGGGTGCTTGAACAGAAAGAAAAGAATGGGAGAGGACGTGGTGGGTATAGGCTAGAGAGGTAGTCAGGGGCCAGGTGTCAGGACCTGGTGGAACCCAGGAGAGTCTGACTTGTATCCTGAGGGTCAGGAGGGGCCACTGCAGGATTTTAAACAGGGGTCTAATGAGAGCAGGTGCCTGAGGTGCACTGTGGAGAACGGGCTAATGGGGGCAAGACGCTGGGGGGAGGGGCTAGCATGGACGCTGCTGTAGTGGAGCATGGGGCCCCACCCATCTGAGAGGCTGCAGGAATGCACCTGACAGGGAGGTGGGACTTCTGGGCCCCAGTCCATGCTTGACCACTAACTCATCTGGTGACCTTTCTATCCTTCCCTGGTTTCTCTGTCACCTCTGAACAGCGCTGGTCAGTCACAGTGCCTCTTCAGATAAGGACATTCTGTCCTCTCTGTTCCCTAAGTGACAGTATACTGGGGGACTGCCTTCCTCCTCCAGGGCACTGTTTTCCCATTGGGAGGTGAAGGAGAATCAGCAAGGCCAGGTCCTGATTGACATCAGGCAGCCAGGGAGCCCTCTGGTAGTACCCTGAGGTACCAGCAGGTGGCGCCCCCAGCCTCTGGAGGGGCAGGAAGAGAAAAGGAAAAGTGCAACCAAGGAGGAGGGGGAGGGGTCTGGAAGGCAAAGATGCCTGACAGAAGCCCCAGCACCCACTGGAGAGCCTCACATCTGCCCCCTGAAGGTGAGCAAAGCAGGAACCGCCATCCCTGCTTCCACCTCAGGAAGAGAGGGAGAGTTCCTTGCCTAAGGTCAGAGCAGAGTTGAAGCTGCCTGGGACTGGCCCTGGGTCAAGCCCTTGGGCTGCAGTCTCTGTGGGCTCAAAGCTGGCCTTGGCACCCCCCAGCTACTCTTAAGCAAACCACTTCCAACGGAAAGCGGATCCCAGGACCTTCTCTCTACCAGGGCTGTAAACCTGATTTTAAAACCAAGTTATCGTCAAGATCTTTATGAGGCCATCCTCCCTGCACCCCAGCCCAGGAGGCCCTGGTGGGGGTGTGGGAGCAGCCCTGAGGGAGGGCTCCAGAGGGAGGAAGAGGGGCCCTGTGGGGAGCCAGAGGGAAAGAGCTGTCCAATAAACAGCCGCGCCCAGAGATAAGGGGCTGTTGGAGAGGAAGAGGCTGTGACTACGGGCTGGCAGGCAGGCGCATGGTGGATGGATGGGGGTGGTGCTCTCCACCCACACATGGTCACAGCGCCACAGCTGGACCACTGTCGGAGCCACCCAGTCCCTAGCGGTCACATGGGGACACTGAGGCCCAGGGAGGTAAGGGCTAGTCAGAGGCCAAGGTAGGGGAGGACCTGCGATTTCAGCCACCCAGCCTGGGACTTTTAAACAAGATTACAGTGTCCTCAGATGGGAGAAGCTGGGGGGTGTCACATCAGGGCTGGCTCAGGTCCCTGATGGGGGGTGGTCCACCTAGAGGTGACCGTAAGGAAGAACTGAGGCTCTTTTGCATGGTGAAGCCAGAGGAGGAAGAAAAACCAGGAATTTGTTTAAGCAAAACCCCTGGGTGAGGGTGGAGGTTGGAGGCAGAGAGGCACCCACAGCTCACTATCCTCCCAGGCCCACTCAGCTGGAGAGGACAGAACGTCCACCCAGGCCACTGACTTGCTGGGTGGCCTCAGGCAGGTGACTTCACTTCTCTGAGCTCCAGGTGCTTCATCTGCAAAAGCGAGATAACAATCAAATTCCACCTCACTGGACTGTCCGAGGATAAGCTGGTCCCCCCCCCACCAGCCCCACCAGAAAGCAGAGCGATCCTATGAAACATTTCTTAAGCAGAAATAGCGTAAAGCAAAGAAGCAATTACCTTACCACACATCTCGCTAACAATGCACAAACTAAATCGGGATGAGGCACAGACGTTCACAGGCTCTCACAGACACAGGGCACCGCTATGGCGGCTTGATGCTGCAGGGCTGAGCACAGTTCCCGGGGAAGGAGCTCGGTGAGGCTGCTCTCACTGCTCAGGGTACCTGCGCCCCTATAGGGGCTGAAAGCTACTTTTGCCTTTTTTTCATAAGAGTGAAAATCCTCTATCTTTCCATTAACAAAAATAGCTACTAACGTAGGTCTTTCCTAAAAGCACAGTGGCGTAAACATTCAAAAAGCAGAGGATACCTGTACATGTAAACAGGTTGGCATGATGCCTGGCGCTTAGTATATGCTCAACAAATAGTGATGCGGCTGTTGTAGCTCCGGCACAGGGAGGGCTCGCTCTGCAGCCTCAGAGAGATGAAGTGAAGGGCACTGTGCTGGGAGTCGGAAGGCCTGGGTCTACTTCCAGTGCAGCATTGAGCTGAAAAACCAAACAAACAAAAAAACCTTTCTTTAGGCTTATGGGCCTTTGTTTCCTCATCTGTGTAGGGAGGGGGTTGGCTTTCTGAGGGTCTTCCATCACCGGGATGCTTTGGATCTTCAGCGTCGCTGCTCTCCTACCCTAGGTGGGCTGGAGGATCAGCGGGGCTGTGTTGAGGACCCTTCAGGTAATCTGGGCATTGAGAAATGCCAGTGGGGTCAAGAGACCCAGCTTCTGAACCCAGCCCTGCACCTGTGTGACTTTGGGCAAGTCCCCAGACCTCTCTGTGCTCCCTTTCATCATCCAGCAAATGGAACCAATTTGCCTCATTCTTCCCAACACCCAGGACTCAGGAAAGAGCAGGCTGGGGAGCAGGGAGCAGGTGGACCCCTCCAGGGATATCTGTGGGGTAGAAGGCACGTCCAGCCTCCACCCTAGGAGAGGACAGCACTGGGGGAACCATGGAGCAGCTGGGATAGCTCCCCTAGACCTCATCAGGGAAACAGACCCTGCTTTGCCTGCAAAGCCCCCGATTTCTCAGCCACCACCCGAGTCCTGGACACCGTCTTCCTCACTCATAGAGTCCTGGCTTCCATGCTGCTCTCTGCCCCCTCGACCCTCCTCTGGCTCCTTCTCCACATGACAGCCATAGCACCTCCCCACTCCCACCCGATAACAACTCCCCACACCCTCCCCCCTCCTGGCTCACTGGGCCTCCTCGTTCCACCCCTCTCTAGACTCATCTCCTGCCCCTCCATCTCATGCCCCCATCACTGAACTCCAAACTGGTCTTTCAGTTCTAGGGGACTGACCTTGTGTCCCCTTGGTCCCCAACACTGTCCCTCTGCCCACAGTGCCCTTCCCTACTCCCAAGGCTTTGACTTACATGTCACTTCCTCTGGCAAGACTTTCATGTCTCCTCCTGTTGGCTCAAATCTCTGGATTCCTACCCCTCACCAAGATGTAATTTCACCTTTATTTGTGACTATTTGATTCATTTCTGCTTCTCCCCTTCCCATTCTGTAAGCACCCTGGGGGCATGGCCTCATCCTGCACCTAACACAGTGTCAGCACAAAGGAGGAGCATTAACACATACTTGCCAAGTGAATGAGCACACAGGACAATTGAATACTTCTGCCTGTTCCCAGTCTCTAAGCCTTCCATCTAGGTCTGATTTAGCATATTCTTGGAATCAAAGGGCACCTTGAGGACACTGACCTTTCTACTCCATCCCTCACTTTCTCCACACACACACCCCCCATAGGCATTCTTTCCGCAGCATCCCTGAACAGGGATTTCTAACAGTCACTTACATACCTCCTGTGATGGTGAGCTCACCCTCTCTTCCATTTCCAGGTGGATGGCCCTTCAGAGAGGCCTTTGTTATGGGGTTGGAAATCTACACCTGTGCCTGCAGGTTGTTTGCTTTCTCAGGTCCCAGGCCTACCCTGGTCCACTTCCCAAACTCAGACCCTCAAGTCCCCCTCCAGGTCTTCTCCTCCTCCCGCCCACGCAGTCCCAGTGACGTCAGGTCAGACAGTGGAGCCCGGTCCTCCTTCCTCTGTACCTTTTCCAGTTCCTCACTGACCCCTTGAAAGATTTTTACATGACTTCTGAGTGAAATCTCACCATCTCGTTCACTTCCCGACACGGGAAAGGGGGCCTTCCCTGCAGAGGCAACTGCGTGCTCATCCGAGGGAGCCGCGGCCCAGGCAGCCCCTCCGGGTTCCAAGCTGCATAAACTTGGGCACGGCCTCTTTCCTGTCTGTGCCCCCATGTTCCCACCTGTACAGGGAAAGAGTTTCCTCTGAGCGGGGAGGGGAGCCCTGGGCCCACTGCCCCTGCTCTGTGGCTGTCAGAGCCTCGGAAGAACGACATTTGACTGGCGCCAGCTGCACAGGTGGGTCACCTGTGCGGTCACACAAAGCCCCGTGTTTGGCTGACCACTCTGCTGTCGCCATCTTGAGAGCCTTAATCATCTTTGAATGAGGGATCTCACTTCGTCAAATGTGTCCTGACACATCTGGTCCTGAGGTGATGCTGCCCTGCCCGGGGCCAGTGACTGAGGGAGAGACAGATCCAATAGACAAGACCCTCTCTGATTCTGTCTGCCTCTGGGCGGGGCGGGGGAGGACATATGTCCCCGCCCATTTGCGGGGTCCCAGGAAATGTCAGAGGATCAAACCCCACAGGGGCTTTCTGAGCAGTTCCTGGGCACTGAGCCTCCTGTGGGGAGGGAGCCCTGTCCTTCCTGAATTCTTCCCTAAACCCCTCAACCTCGCCCCCAACTCCCAGTTCACTCAGGGCCCCTCAGCTGTTTCCCCACCCCCTCCACTCGGGCAGCTGTGAAATGTTTGCCTGTCTTTAACTGGGGTGAGTGCTCCATAATGCCCAGGAATCTGTGTTAGGTTTGTTAGATGTGATAACAGCCTATTATGTAAGAAAATGTCCACGTGTTTTAGAAATGCATGCTGAAGTATGTGGGGGTAAAATGACATGATGTTTAAAATTTGTTTTAAAATACTTGAGCAAAAAAAGAAGGGGAGGAGGCGAAGTAAATCTTGATACCGGTTGAAGCTGGGTGATGGGTATATAGCAGTTCCGTCACTCAATTCTTCTTTTGTGTGTGTTTGAGACCTCTCTTTAAAATAAAGGGGGTAGGGGATGGCCAAGAGAATCGTGAGAAGCTCCTTAGAATGTCGCAGAAGGTGCCCCTACACCGCCCCCTTAAGAACTGGCGTATGTGCATATGTGCATTTTCCCGGTGAAAACATCCACAGCTTCCATAGGACGCTCAGAAGGGTCGTGACCCCTGCCCCTAAAGATTAAGAACACCGCCACGCACAGACAGAAACGGTGTTTGAAGTCAAGTTGCCCCCTCACCTCAAGCTGGTCACTTCGGAGTGTGCCACGGGCCTGGTGTGGCTGTGCGACACTGGCCTAGGGTCCCCAGGCAGCCCCTGGTCCCTTTTCTCCCCGGAGAGATCGAGGCGCTCGGCCACTAGGCCGTCAGCCTCTCGGGAGACTCCCACACCTAGCAGTGCCTCAACGCTCTCCCAGGATGCGCCCCCGCGTCCCCACCCCTCCAGGCCCCGTCCCGTCCACCTCCCGCTTGGGGTGGCAATTTGTCTCCTTTTGAACCCCCCGCCCCCGACGGGTTTCCCCCTTTGATTCGCGGCCTGGAGGCTCCCCCCGCTTTGAAATGCAAACCCGCCGCGGCTGGGGCCGCGGGCGTCCTGGGGCCATAAAAGGCCTGGGTGGGGCGGCCCGGCGGCGGGGCTGGCGAGTTCAGGTGAGCAGTTGCTCGTTGGGGCGGCCCGCGGCGGCGGCTCCAGGGCCCAGCATGCGCGGGGGGCCCTGCGGCCACCATGTACGTGGGCTATGTACTGGACAAGGACTCCCCCGTGTACCCCGGCCCCGCCAGGCCCCCCAGTCTCGGTCTAGGCCCGCAAGCCTACGGGCCCCCGACCCCCGGACCCCCGCAGTACCCCGACTTTACTGGCTACTCTCACGTGGAGCCGGCCCCCGCGCCCCCTGCGGCCTGGAGCGCGCCCTTCTCTCCGCCCAAGGACGACTGGGCCGCCGCCTATGGCCCCGGCCCTGCGGCCCCGGCTGCCAGCCCAGTCCCGCTGGCGTTCGGGCCCCCTCCGGACTTTAGCCCGGTGCCCGCGCCCCCTGGGCCGGGCCCGGGCCTCCTGGCGCAGCCCCTCGGCAGCCCGGGCGCACCGTCCTCACCCGGAGCGCAAAGGCGGACTCCCTACGAGTGGATGCGGCGCAGCGTGGCGGCGGGAGGCAGCGGTGGCAGTGGTAAGGACCCTTCCCTGACCCTGCGCCTCCGGGCGGTTCCCCTGGAGGGCACCGGCAGGTGCGAGGGAGAGGCCCCAGCCGCCCCCTGTCTGACCTCTGCCCTGGCCGTGCTTGGGTTCCTGGAGTGCGGCCTCCCCTACCAGTCTCGCCCTGGGGGGCTGTTGTCTCATCTTCCCTTCTGAATCCCAGCCTGCGTGCGTAAGCACAACCGGCCTCATCTAGATAGGGAAACAGCCGGGAGAAGTGAAGTTACGCACCATGCGGTTGCGTGGCAAGGCCGCAGCTAGAACGCTGTCCTCAGACTTTTGTCCTAGGGCTCTTTTAGAGACGCCGACTCCGGTCATCATCGTGTCTTCCACCCTTATCCCAACCGCAGGCAGGGGCTGCAAACCCGCCTGATGGGACGACTGTGCCCTGGTCCTAAGAACGCAGTCAGGTCACTTTCCTTTATGGGTCCCAGTCCCCCAACCCATACAGCAAAGAGAAGGGTGGGTTATGTCATTTGGACCCCAAAATGAGCCCTCTTTGGTTAGAGAGGGTGGGGGGCTCCTTACCTTCCCATCCCAGGGCCCTTCCTGAACTCTTGACCCTGGGGGAGGAGGGAGCGGGAGCAGTTGGGAAGGCGGCTGCTGTTTGGCTTCTGAGCCTGTGAACCTCCTGCCCCCAGGCAGGCCTCTCTGATCCACCCTCTTCAAAGGCAGGGGAAGGGGCCGGACAAAGGCCCCGCTTTCATGAGGGGCAGCCTGACCTCCTTTATAGGTCCCCCCTTTGTCATGTAACAGGCTGTGCCTGGGCTCAGTAGTGACTCCTGTTGGCCGGGAAGTGAACACGATACCCCATTGTCCTGACTGTGTCGAGCCTGCCCTGACAAAAGCCACCTGGCCTGGTGGGCGGGAAGTTGGCCTGCCCACCCTTTGATGTCCAGCCCCTCCTCCCCTTCCCCCAGCTGGGACTGAGCCTGGGACTTCCCCACCTCTTCTCTCCCTTCACCCCTGTCTCCACACATGCCCCGCTCGCCCCTGGGGCAGATGCTGGGGTGGGCTTGATCAGTAGCTACAGGTCTGGCTGTAATCGGACCACCTTCTTGGGAGTCCCAGGAATGAAGAACCTCGTCTCTGCCTCCAGAGGTCCCAGAGGCCTGGGACATGTGACCTGACTCTGCCCGTGTTTCTATAACCTTAGCTAAACTGTGAGACTTACTAACAGGCCCAGCAGTGACCTAAGATCTTGCATGTGTTAACTCATTTGATTCTTACAACATCATAGCGGTCACTGTTAGCGCCCCCGGTGGTAAAATGAAGAAATGATAGTATGGAGAAGTTAAATGCTTGCACAACGCAAGTAGTTCTGACCAGTGAATGGGGAGGCTGGGACTGGAACCCTGGCGGATTGACCACCAAGCCTGTGGGCTGGTTCTATAACTGGCTTCTCTTACATCGGTCATCTTTTCTGGGTCTCAGTGTTACCATCTGTGACATAAAGAGAAGGGTCTCATAACTTGTTTGAGTTACAAAAGGATCCCTTTGAAAAATCTGATGGGAAGTGCAAATCTCCCTAGAGAAGAGCGTTACCTAAATTTGGCAGACAATCTCAGAAATGCTGGAGGCCCCAGAAGCTTTATCCCTAGACCCCGGTGGAGAACCCTGCCTTAGGTTACATGAGAGAACGTGTCTGGGGCCGGTGGCCCTTGGGGTCCTGCAGTTCTGTGTTTCCTGGAGAAGGAAGCCCGCTTTTCCTCCTCCAGTCATTACTTCCTGCTGGTCAGGTGACTTTGGAGATGGATGGGGAGGTTTCCCAAGGGCAGGACTTTGAGAGAGGCCATCACTGTGTGAGGGGGAGAGAGTAGGTCCGTGGGGGTCAGAGGACTGGGGAGGCCTGGGGGTGCTTCCAGGCCCCTGTGATATCAGGCAAGTTGCCTCCTCTCTCTGGGCACAGGAGCTGCCAGCCCAACTCAGCCTCCGGTCTCAAAAGTCCTTTGAATGCTGCTGTTCCCAGGCAGAAAAAGGGTCTAGGAGTAACTCTGCCCAAAGGCAAAAGGCCTCTCTCCCTTGACTCCCAGAGAGTAGAAGGAAGGGTGAAGGGAGGTGTGGGGGCTCCCGAGGAAAGCGGCTGCCCCCCGGAGTCAGGGTGGACCTGTTCTGCCAAGGAGGCCAGAGGCCTGGCCTTCCCATAGCTAGAAGCTGCTGCCTGTCTGCCGGCGGGGCATCTAATTCTGACCAGAGCTCCTGAGATGGGGGCAGAATTGGGTGGGGTTACAGGCCCTCCGAGAGAGAGAGAGAGAGAGAGAGAGAGAGAGAGGGAGAGAGAGAGACCAAGCCCCTCCCCTATTTGGCCTCAGTTTCTCTTTGTGGGCAATGAAGATACAGGGGCTCAGGGTGGGGTGGGGGGGTTGCCCGTGTGGACGCTGCTGTCTCAGATGGCAGAGGGGAGGTCAGTGCATGTCGTTCCCCTCCAGCTCCCTGGTCACCACGTCTTATGATGCCACTTTTGGTCAGCCCATGGCTCCTCCTTTCTGAGACTCTAGCGTTCTACAATATCTGAGCTGGACAGTGAGAGACCAGGCACGCAGATGGGGAGCTGAAGACCAGAGACTGGAAGGAATGTTCTAGTTTCACGTAAGTGGAATCTGGACTAGAATAGATGTTGGATGAGTCAGTTAAAATTTTTCCAAAGGTTTTCCATCATTTTTACGGGAAAATCTACACTCCTTCCTGAGGTCTCTGAGGCTGTAGAGCAGCAGCACTTGGCCCTTGCCTGCCTCCCTGACCTCAACCCGGACCACTGTCCCCTCGGCCACCAAACTCTAGCCTCTCCAGCCCTCTTGTAGTGTTTCAGACGTGCTGCATCCTTCTGCAGGTCTTGCGCATGTGTCATTCCCTCCTCCCGGAAACCTCTTTTCCCTGACTCTTTGCGGGCCTATCTCCTTCTCACACTTCAGGTCTCAGCTCAATGCTCACCTCCTCAGAGATGTCCTCCATGATTTCTCAAGGAAGGCTTCCCCTATAGCCACCGATAATCTTGCCATGTTTCCTTTAGAGCACTAACCCCGACTGCGATTTATTCACTTATTGGTGTGTTTGTGTGTGTTCTGTTCCCCTCCCCACCCACCAAGGTAAACACCTATGAGGTCCAGAGCCGTGTCTATTTGACCGGTCACTACATTCTAGACACCCAGCTCAGTGTATGGCATTTTGCAGGTGCTCAATATATTTTGTTGACTGAGTAAACAGGGCAAGTGTGAGCAACAGCAGGATGACTCTGGGGGAAGAGGGGAGAGAGGAGACCTTGCCTTTGACCCCCAGGTTTCTGAGGTCCCAGCCCTGGAGACGTACCTCCCAGCAGTGGAAGCCTGGTGGCTCCCCTCTCCCCACCGGGACAGTGAGGCGCTGCCCTGCCCTGGGACATGGCATAGCGAAGGCTGGGACTACGACCGGCTTCGGCTTCTTTCTGAGGAGGGGCAGTGCCAGTGGGGACAAGGAAGGAGAGGCTGTGGGCCTTTGTCCCACAATCAAACATGAAACAGTTCCGAGTGTTTACCGTCTCTTGACTGAGGTCAGGGTAGAAAATGACAACAGAAATTCTATTTTTTTTTCTGCCCTCCCCCTTTGCATCTATAAATACCAGTGTTTTCATAAAGAAGGCTCTGAATCACCCTCTGTCAAAGGTTCAGCAGCCATTCCTTGTGAATAAACAGGGCTTCACAGGTTAGTGGCCTATGAGGGTGGCTAAGGCCCCACACCACCAGGGAGGTGTCCGCTCAGGCGATGAGACTGGTGCAGCAGGGTTTAGATCTCGGTCCAACCCCTTCAGCTTTTAGACGGAGAACCCGAGGCCCATGGAGGGATGAACCCCACCTCCCCGCCACACTCCAGGCTCTCCCTTGCTCCACTGCCACAGCCACCAGCCTGGCCTCTCGCCTGCAGCCTCTCTGCTGCCCCGGCTATCTTCTACACCGTGAACAGATTCACCGATTCAGGCACGCCCCTGCTCAAGAGCACTCCGTGGCTCCCCGCTTCCATGGGACTGCCATTTTACTCTATGCCGTTTTACTGCCGTGAAATCCAGCCGCATTTCTGTGGCATTCAGAGCCCTCTTGAAAACTGGCCCCCAACTCACTATTGAAGCCACTCTCCCACTAGTTTGCCTGATACAGAGATGCTTACTTGCAACAGTTAAGATCTGGACTTCAACTGCAATGGTATTTCTGTTAGAAGCTGCCTTCGCATCAGGAAAGTTAATTTGGATCATTTCTCTGAGCCTCAGGTTCTTCCACTGTAACATGCAGATGACAGTAGAATTGCACCTTTAAGCCATGGTACCCAGGTCCCTGGCCCTGGCCCAGTAGGTGCCCAGTGCATCAGTACCTGTGACCGTCTCTTCTAGCCTTAGCAGATGCCCTCGAGCGCACAGCTCACACACCCCGCCTCTCCAGTCCCTCACTTGAACTTCTCTCCCTTTCCTCTTCTCCATTGTTCATCAGTTTAAATGCTGCTCCTTTTTCAAGGCCACCTCCTCAGGCAAGCCCTCCTTGGTTCCTCCTCTCCCAGCACTCTATCAGGCCCTCATATTAACAACACTTACCACTGACTGTGTTTATCCCTGTCATCTACCATCCGTTATCCCCTCAGGGAGCAGTATCAGCCAATCCCACCCTTCTCGCCATTCCTTGCCCGTAATAAGGGCTCACGGTAGAGCTGATAACTGTGGTCTTGGCTGAGTCCTCACCATGTGCAGCACTGTGCCCTTTGCATGGGTGATATTACCTAAGCTTCATAACAACCCTAAGAGGGTGAGGATCTATTATTAATCTAATTTTACCAATAAAGTTAACGAGGCTCAGAGAACGTAAGGTAGCTTGCCAAGCTCACACAGCTTGGATGCAGCAGCACAGGGTTCAAACCCAGACACCATGAGCCTGTGGCGCGTCTATCAGAGAAAGCAGCACCCCGGCCCAGGAGCCCGAGCCCCCCTTCCCATGTGCGTCCCAGCCCAGGTGGGGGAAAAGGAGGCCAGTCGGGGAAGAGCTATAAAAGGCTGGAGGGGGAGGGTGGGCACAGCAGGGGCCGGGCTGTTTAAAACTGGTTCTCAAGGCAGAAGCTCCATGCGACACCTCATTGCTCAGATGTAGCTGGGAAGGGGAATGACCCAGTTAGAAGGTGGCAGAAGGCTGTTTTGGGTTGTGTTTTCTCCCCCCACCCCCCGTTTTGGCAGATACTGCTGCTGAGAGCCGAGGGGGCCCTCCCGAAGGTCCGAATTGGCTCTGTTAGCCGCAGTGTCTGGCTTGTCAGGAGGCGGTTATCTGAATGGGCTGCCCCTGGGGTTTCTGTCCTGGAACTCCTGGGATTTGCAAACAATTGCATCTTCATATGTTCACATGCTAAGCCCTCTCCACGCCTCACTCGTCCCTTAGGTTTGTAAGGGGGTGTCTAGATCCCTCTGCATCCAGAGAGGGAGCAGGTGCTAGTGAAAGCCGAGACTGATGCTCCAGCCTCAAACCTCTTATCCCAGCACTCAGCACTGCTGGCCTCTCCAGGCTCATTGTATGCCTCATTCATTCATTCATTCATTCAGCCTGTGGGCGGTGATATTCCCAAGTGTCTCTTCTGGGTGCTGGGGACTCCGGGCGGAACAAGGCAGATAGAGCGCCCTCAGGGAGCTGGCACAGTCTGCCCCTGACGCTGCTTCTTTCTGCCTTAGGGCCTTTGCTTGTGCTGTTCTCCCTTCCTAGAATGTTCTTCCCCATTGGTGACACGGAAACCTCCTTTTCAACCTTTTAAGTCCTGGCTTAAATGTTGCCTCCTCCAGGAGACCTCCTCAAAGCTGAACAGACTGTGCCTCCCTGCCCCTCCACCACTGAATCTGGCTCTCGAGCCTTTGCTCACTCTCCTTCATACTAATCACAGTTTGTAATTTTTCATTTGTTTGTTTTTAATCAGTGCCACACCCCCCATGAAAGAGAGGAATGAACTATTTAATGAATAAGTACCAAGTATCTACCATAGTAATAATATAGACTAGCCTGTATTGAGTGCTAGCATTTTTTCCACTGCAGGTATTTCTGACCCCAGAACAGCACATTTCTGCATTGGATTAGTGGCTTTGATTACGGCTGTGAGACCAGTGGACAGACGGACAGATGTCCTTTGGAGTTTGAGCCGACCAGCTGATGGATCGGATGTGGGGAGAGGGGTGTGCCACCAAGGCTTCTGGCCCGAGTGGCCGAGGGATGGGGGCTATTTACTGAGATCAGGAAGACCAGGAAGCAGTAGGTTTGGGGTATGTATTCAACAAGAAGCAGCAAGCACTCACTGTGTGCCAGCCACTGTGACAGGGCTAGGTGAGCAAGGGGGCATGGTGCCTGCCCTCACGGAGCCTGGAAGGAGCCAGGCACCGAGGGGAGGGGATTTGCCAAGGTCACACAGCGAGCTAGAAAAGGGCTGGAGTCCAGAGCCCCTCCCTGCACCCCCATCCAGATGGAAGACTTCCGGAACCACACCTGCAGACCACTAGGCAGGGACCTCACATCCCTGCTGGAGGAGGATGGCTCACGTAGGGCAGAAGCCTGGAAATTCCACCAGGAAACATCTCAGGGAAGCCTCAAGTTGTCGGCCTTGGAGGAGATTTGCAGGGACTCCGTTGCTGTTTGCAGATTTCAGAAGGGCTGCTCTGGACCAAGGATGCCCCTTGTTTTAGGGGCCCCTGTGGGAAAACCTTGAAAGAATCAGTGGGTAGTGGGTGCAAGGACAGGCTGTTCTGCAGACAGCACAGGCACCGAGCAGGTGCGGGCATCCGGCCCTCGCTAGGAGTTCGGTCTCAAAGGGCTGTCCAATGGCGAACAGGCTCTGAATCCGTGCGGCGCAGTACGCTAGCTGCATGTGTCTTTTTGAGCGCTTGAAATATGGCTAGTGTGACTAAAGACCTGGGTTTTATTTAATCCTATTTAATTAATGTAAATAGAAACCGCCACGTGTGGCGAGGAGCTGTCATATGGGACAGCACAGGAAAGTCCTTCTCAGGAGTTCTTAGAGGGCTAATCCACCCCGGACGGGCTCCTTCCTCTCCCACAGGGAACCTCCCCCGCCTCTTCCACCTCTGCAGTCGTCCTCATCTTCATCATCGTCCTCACAGCCAGCTTTCATCAATAATGACCTTACTGAGTAGACTGTCACAGCCAATCTGTGAAACCACCGTATGTGAGGAGGAGAGAATAACTGGGATTCAGAGAGGGTCGGTGGCCCGCCTGGGCTCGCACTGCTGGCACATGGCCGGCCTGGGCAAGCACCATCGGGCCTGCCTCACTCTGAAGGTTCTGTCCTCTCTGCTGTCTCCCAGAGCCAAGTCAGACTGTGGACCTCCAGAAGAAGATAAGGCAGGGGATGACGCATGGGCGGCCTGGGAGGAGGAGCGTGCAGTGCTGACTGAGCGCTGTGACCGGGAAGGAGGGTGACAGGGTGGGGGTGGGGGGGGTGGAGGAGAAGCTTTCCCCAGGCTGCAAGGCTCCTAGGTGTGGCTGGCCAGGCCATTCCCCCACCCCATACCAGCCTCATCTCTGCCCCAGGGCTTGAGTGAGGCACTGTGGTGGGGCATCCTGGGACTCACATCGGCAGGAGCAAGGACCCAGTCAAGGGCCCACTAGAAAGCCTTATGGCCCACAAGAGACATCCGTCCATCCATCATCGAACCAGCCAGGTCAGGGCTAAGCAGGAGCAGTCCCATCCCCTGGTACTAGAGATGAGGAAGCAGACCCACGCTGGCCATCACAAGTGCAAGGGTGGCCCCGCTGCACCCCCGACACCCAGGCCAGCGTGTTCTTTGTCCTGCTGTTCCCCATCAGGCGGCATTCCTCCGTCTCCCAGGGGAGCCCTCCAACATCCGATGCTACAAATAGCTCAGTTCTCCCTGTCATTTCCATAGCTCTCTGCCCTTTGCGAGCTGCTCTCACATCCATTCTGTTCCCCGGTGGGAAGGAAAGCCCAAAGGAGTTCAGTCACTTGTCAACTCCTTCAGCTGAGGATGGTCAGACGTGGGCCAGGTCTCTGCCTCTGGCAAGGTCTGGGGACTCGCTCCCTGTGTGCAGGGCCTTCCTCAAAGCTCAGCACAGTGGGAAGGCTGGTAGGACCAGTCCCTTCCACAGAAGCGCCACCACCTCGGGGCTACCCCTCACCCTGCCATTTGCGCAGCCCTCTTCTATGTGTTATCTGTGTAACACCTCGCATGGTTTATGTTAAGGTTAACTGCATGCTCAACATATTTGCAGTTCTTCCCTCCTCCTCCTCATTATACTGAAAAATGCCCACCATCCTTTCAGCGAAGTGCGTCTACTTCCTTCCCCGCTCCAGTTTCAGGACTCGTTGCAGTGGGACTCTGTGTCCGCCCTGCTCCTTCCCCCTTCTCTGAGCTCCCTTTTGCCGAAGGCCCCAGAGCTTGCATTTCTCTCTGTCCTCTCCAGACCGGCGCTGCAGACATGGGTGACTCCCCGGTGCCTCCTGCCCCGCATGTGTCTGAGGGACTTGGCTGGAGGATGTGCGGGCCCTGCCCTCCCTGTGGGTGCTGCCCAGGTGGTGGATGGTCACAGGGTGCGGGGTGTCTGGTCCTTACGGGAGGGCTCAGAGCTGCACAGAACTTGAGAATTTTCAGAGCTGATACCCCAACCCTCTTCTGATGCATAGGAGAAACTGAGGCCCAGAGAGGAGACATGCCTTATTCAAGGCCACACAGAGGGCACAGAACTGGGGCCAGGACCTACTGACTCCAGCTAGTGGTTCAGAATCCCCTAGCGGGCTGGTTGAAGATGGCAGGGAGGGAGATCAGGATGCTGCAGTCCTGGGGTGGAACTTGTGTGTGTTGGGGGAGTTCTGATGCACAGCCTGTAGGGGCTGGGCCACACAGGGAGGGGTTGCAGAGGGTGCAGGGCTGGCTTTGTGTTCCAGGCCCTGAGGACCAGAGCTGGCAGAATCATCCCCTAGGCCACAAACCCAGCAGAAAGAAGGCAAAGGAGTCCATTTGATTTTCTTAGAGCCACACACCTCGCCCTGGAGGCAGCGGCTGAACTCTGTCCTCGCCTTGTCCAGGCTGGATGGGGAGGCCCCACTGAATGAAGGCCAGTGGCTCCTGCCGCCTGCCCTCTAGCTGGGCAGGCTCTGTATCTAGACTCTCAGACAGGGAAATTGCTCTTAGAACTCTTTTAGCAACAGTAACAGACACAATCAGAGAATCAACAAACACTGGGAACTTCGTGTTTCCAAGTTGGAAGGGACCTTATAAATAAACAGTCTCATCCAACATCCCACTCGTTGCACAGATCATTTCCAAGATTCCCGCCATGGGGTTGTCCTGCCACTACTGGGAATGAATGAGACGCACCCTTCCCCGCACACCTGTGACACACCAGGTACAGTGCTAGGCATCGTCCACCCATCTCAAGTGACCCCCTGTACCCCATAGTTGACTAGTCATGGGAGAATGTACACTTTGCAATAGGTACTAGTGCTGCTTCTGAGGCTGGACAGACCTGGGTTTAAATCTCACCTACCGGATGTGTGGACCCCTCTGAGCCTCAGTTTCCACATCTATAACATGGGGATAACAGTCGCACAGCTTCATAGGTTGTTGAGACAGAGGTGCCTGACACGTGGACATATTGGCCTTTATTAGAATAATAACCATCTCCATCTTGTAGATGACGAAAATAAGGCTCAGAGAGGTGGGGTGACTGCCCCGGATCACCCAGCCAGCAAGAAGCTGTACTGCACAACCCCAGAGGTCTGCTCACTCAGACAACCGCATGTCAGGGTCACTTGAGAGCTACGCAAGTATCAAATCCCTGAGCCCTATTTCAACCGCACTGGCTCTGAATTTGGGCTAGAATCTGTGTGGGTTTTTTTTAGATTTTATTTATTTTTAGAGAGAGGGGAAGGGGAGGAGAAAGAGAGGAAGAGAAACATCAATGTATGGTTGCCTCTCATGTGCCCCCTATGGGGGATCTGGCCCACAACCCAGGCACGTGCCCTGACTGGGAATCGAACCAGCAACTCTTTAGTTCTCAGGCCCACGCTCAATCCACTGAGCTACATCAGCCAGGGTAGAATCCGTGTTTTTAAAAGGCTCCCTGGCCTGTTCGGAGGCTGCTGGTCAGGGGTCCGGACCGTTAGCCTGCAGCTTCTCCTCTGCTGGGTGCCCTGTGGGGGTGAGGCACTGGCTGCCTCCAGGGCAGGCTGGTACACACGGGTGGGCCGTTCCTCAAGTCCCAAAGCCAGAGCAGAGAGAACATCTCTCCCTTGGGTGTGTTACCCAAGGCTCTCCCCACAGTGCTCACCCCTGAAGAGCTGGGGGCTCTCCACCCTCCCACACTGGCATTGGCCCAGAGGGTCATTTATTAGTGCTGGGAGCGGTGGCCCCCGACACACACCTGCACCAGGAGCCTGGACTTCCCCCTGAGCCCTAGCATCCCCAGGGCCTGTAAATCGTTGATCCGGGTCCTCTCCCTGCCCACCACTCTCACGCACCTCCCTGCCCCTCCCTCCTGGGCTCCGGGTGACACACCTGCGCTCTCAGGAGGGGGCAGGGAGGGTGGCACGGAGCATGCAGGAGCTCTGGCCCAGAGCTGGGACGGCAGCCCAGGGCTCCAGACTGTCATTAAAAATGCAGGTTCACATCTGCACATGATAAAATCTTAAACACCCCTGAAACTCCCTCCTACCTGTGGCTCCCCAGCCTCCAGAGGCAGCTGCTGCTAATGGCTTCCTGTAGAGTCTTTTGGAAAGAACTCTCTGGGTGCACAAACAGGGTTGTGTGTGCGAGTGTGTAACCCCCCTTTATATGAAACCAGAAACACATTATTCACAACATTCAATGTCTTGCTTTTTTCCCTTAACAAAATATCTTAGGCATCGCTCCCCACTGGTGCATGCGGAGCTGCGCAGGCTCTTTAGAATGATTGCATCCTCTCCGTGGATGGACCATCTTCGTTCTAACGGGCTCCCTACTTCCCGGCATGCACGCTGTTTTCAGCCTTATGCTGTGCCAAACAGCTACCGCTTTGGGCGTTTCTCTGTGGGATCCCTTTCTGGGGGTGGGATTAATCGGGAAAGGGTATGTGCCTGTTCAGCTAGGCATCACCAAGCCGGGCTCCGAGGGGGATGCTTCCGTTATCACTCCCTGGGCTGACAGGAGCTTGTGGGACTCTCTGGACCACACAGTGTGACAGCAAACATTTTGTTCTGTGGCAGAGCCTTTTGCTGAGCAATACAATGGTGTGTTTCGAGTTGCTCTACCAATAGAAGTTGGCCAGGAGGTTCCTGAGCCCACGGGCCCCTCTCCTGGTCCCAAAGGAGGAAGAGGGGATGGGGAAGACTGGGCCGGTGGGCTGGGCCTTCACTGGCAGCCAACCTAGAACAGAGAGGACTAATTATGCCGCTAGAGCCCTACCTCCCACCTAGTCCCAGCCCCAGACCCCCTCCCACCCGATCTATGAAATGGCGGTGATGGACCCCTGCTTGCTCACCAGAAGGGAAGGGAGTGAGACCTGGGTGCCTGAGGGGACAGGTGACTTCATCATCCCTGAATGGAGTCTCCCAGGCTGCAGTTTGGGTGGGCAGGGAGCCTCATCCCCCACCTCAGCCTGGGAGTCTTGTGGGCCTTGTCCAGGCCCCCAGCCTGAGGACCCTGCAGGACCCTGCAGGACCCTGCAGCCCAGGGCTCTCGGGGGCCTGCTCTCACTGTGGGCGGGACCCCCCCTTCCCAAATACAAGTAGATGATGGGCGGTCTGCTATTGGAGCCTCTGCTGCCAGTACTTATGGAGGGCTCCGTGCTGGGGGTTCTGCAGCCCCTAAACCTGATGGGTGAGGAGTTGCAAATGAGAATGGGGAGCGAGAGCCCCAGGCCAGGTGGCATGGTCTCGGGCGAGACCGTGACTGCCGGAGGCCTGACAGCACAGGGAGCCTGGACTAGGAGGACTCCCCAGGCCTTGCTTATTTAGATCTCTGGCGGCTGTATAACCTCCCTGAGCCTCGGTCTCTTCATTTACAAAATGGGAGGAGACTAAACAACCCCTCTGGGTTTAGCACAGTGAACCCAGTGGGCTGTGGATTCAGAGCTCTCCTCTGGGCTGGTGGAGGGGGCAAGAGGCAGAACTGTTTTTAAGCAGGCATTGAATTTTCTAGGCCAAGCAGGGGCTCCGTCTGGACCAAAGCCTTAGTGGCCACTCCCTTGTCCCTTTCTTGGGCCAGACTGGCTGCGGGCCAAGGTTGTCCCGTGCTGCATCAGGCAGGGAGCTGAGGGCAGGGGGTGTGGAAGCGTCCAGGGCGGTTCCGCTGCTCTGGCAGCAAATCCGAGGGAAAGAGCCCAGGGACATCTGTTGTCTCCTATTCTCCATAAAACCATTTGGCTCCCAAGGAGCCCAGTGCTGTCCTGCCAAGCTGCGTGGGCTTGGTGGAGGGTGGGGGCTGAAAGTCGTGGTGGGGGGGGTGGTAGTTAAGACAGGGGTGCCGAGGGACAGGCAAGGCCAGAGCTTGCGGCCCAGCCAGGGGTGAAGGCTGGGCTGTTGTGGGGCACGTGGGTGAGGTGGTTATTCAGAGACCCACTGTGCCCTGGTGGGATGCATATGTGGGTCCGAAAGTGCTTGCATGTGCCTCCTATTTATAGCCATGTGCTCAGCGTCTCACAAAGACAACTGGTGTTGCGTCAGGCCCCCAGCCCAGCCCAGGCCAAGCATGACTCTTAATATTCTCTCCAGACAGACCTCTGATCCCGGCCCCAAAGAGGCCCTGACATTACCCCAGTCGGTCCTCAAATCCAGTTCCCGGCCCCAGGCCGAACCCCATGTAGAAGCCAAGCCACTGCCTTCTCTCTCCTGGGTTATTGCAGGTCTCTCTGTGCTTCCCGCTTCCTCTTGCCAATCTGTTCTGCGTGCGGCAGCCAGAGACGTATTAAAACGTAATCAGACCTCATGTCTCCTCTGCTTGGAGCCCTGCAATGGCTCCCATCCCAGACAGAAAAACCCAGAGTCCTTTCCGTAGCCCGTCAGGCTCTGGGCAACATGCCCCTCTGCGCTTGCTCAGGGCCCTCCAGCCACAACCCGCTGTTTCTCACACACTCGGATGTCAGGCACGCTCCTACCTCAGGGCCTTTGCACTTGCTCTTCCCTCTGCCTGGAGCCCTGAATTGTTTCAGTTTTGCTCTTACTGATGGACACAGAAGCAGCTCAGTAAGTATCTGTGGACTGAGCAGTCGCTCCTGCTCTACGCCTGCACAAGGGCAGGAGTGGGGATGGCGCCAGGCAGACCAGCACCTGTCCACCGTGCGACTCTAGCTCAGGGCGTGGTGGCCAGGGTTAGGCCTCTTGAGGTAACTTCCAGGTCCTCTAGGGTCACCAGCACCCATGCTCAATAGGTGCCATACACCCCAGGACAGTTCAGCACACTTCCGCCCCCGTCTACAGTGGCTCTTCCCTGCCCCCTTCTGCACAGGAGAAGGGAACAGCTGCCATCATTCATTTCAATCTGCACTTGCCTGCCAGGTATCCCTCCATGTCACCAGGGTTCACGCCTGTGGTCTGAGGACCCTGAATCTGGACCCCCTGGGGAACTCACTAAAAATGCAGATTGCACTCCCAGGCTTTCCAACTCACATGGTCAGGGATGCCCTGGAAGCTGCTTTCCATGAGCTCCTGGAGTCTCAGTAATGAAGCCACATCTGGAAACCGCTGGGTTAAAGCTGAAGGAGCTGGTGATCCCAGAAGGGCTCTGGGTCAGGAGACCAAGATTGAAACCCCAGCTCCCCTAGCAGCTTGCTGTGTAACCCTGAGAAAGTTGCTTCCCCTCTCTGTGCCTCAGCACCTCCCCAAATGGGCACGAAGCAGTGCTTGCCTCTCAGGAAGTCTCCAAACCTGAGCCTGGGAGGATGATTGTCACCCCCAAGGCTGGGGTGTACGGCCCTCCTCACCTCAGGGTCCTTCTTCAGAGGGCTGGGGGCCCTACCTGGGCCTTCTGCAGGCTCCCCCTTCCCATTCACCTCCCCTACTGGCCAATCTGCTTCCCAGGTAAGACCCGGACCAAGGACAAGTACCGTGTGGTCTACACCGACCACCAGCGCCTGGAGCTGGAAAAGGAGTTCCACTATAGTCGTTACATCACCATCCGGCGAAAGTCGGAGCTGGCCGCCAACCTGGGGCTCACTGAACGGCAGGTGTGTGGGACCCCCAACCTTAGCCACAGGAGCAGCACAGGGACTCTGGTCTCCAGGCTGTCAGGCAGACGACAGAACCCAGTCAAGGGAGGAGAACAGAGAGGTTGAGCCTCCTGGCCATGCTCACACAGCACAGCAAAAGCTGAGCTACCGCCAAATCCTCTCCTGCCCCAATGAAACCCGCTGTCCCTAACCCCCAAAAGGGAGATAGGGGATCTGATTCGCTATAGGCCCCAGCAGGCTATGATCACTGCTATTTAAACCCAGAGGAGGGAGCAGTAACAGACAGAACACGGAAGGCTTCCTGGAGGAGGGGTGTCAGGGTATGGCCTTGGCGGTGAGGAGGCAAAAGGTAACGGGAAAAGTCGTCGTTAGAGTAGAGAAGGCGTTCAGGTTCCGTGGACAGTTGGGGAGGTCGGGGCGGCTGGAGCGGGAGGCAGGCTGCAGAGGCCGCATCAAGAAATGAGAGCTCAGCTGCCCTCTCCCCTCACTGCCGTTGTGCACCGCCCGTCTCTCCTCTCCAACCACAGGTGAAGATCTGGTTCCAGAACCGGCGGGCAAAGGAGCGCAAAGTGAACAAGAAGAAGCAGCAGCAGCAGCAGCAGCAGCCCCCCCAGCCCCCTCAGCCACCACCGCCAGTCCACGAAGTTACCCCCACCACAGCCGGGCCGCCCCTGGGGGCCCTGTGCCCCAGCTCTGCCAGCCTCCTGGGCGCCTCCTCCCCAATGCCCGTCAAGGAGGAGTACCTACCTTAGCTCTCAGCCCTGCCACTGACCTCTGGGTCACCTTGGACAAGCCACCCACCCAGCTCCTGTGTGCCCTTGGCCTGTCTGTGCAGTGAGCTCTTTGGATAAGGACGTTGTCCTATTCTAGGTCTCAGGGGGATAAGGGAACCTAGGGTGGGAGGTGTTGGTCCCCAGAGGGCTGGGGGCGGGGGCCCAGATAAGCCCCCAGTCCCCATCTCCCTCTCCAGAGGTTCAGGGCCAGAGGGCTGCTACAGGGACTGGACTGACTGGGGAAAGGAGACGGAGCTGGGGAGGATGGAAGGCTTACCCACCGTGACCTACGGGGAGGAATGTGGTCAGCTCCCGCCTGCCTCGTCCTGCAGCCTCAATTCCACCTGCCCTGACCCTGACACCACCCGACCCTCTCCGGGCCGATGCAGAGCACAGAGCCCACAGGATGGGGCCTGAGAGGCTCTGATGACTGTCCCCTCTGGGTCGCAGAGTATATGTCCTCACTAGCATTCTCAGTGGGGCCTCCAGGTTGGGGAGGGGCCCCCTGGAGGGGGACAGAGAGGCAGAGTCCCTCTGCCAGGTTCTGCCCCCCCAGGCTGTCCCTCAGGGCCCAGGCCCCCCTGGGCCCTGGGAGGACTTTCTCTGGACGGAGCAGAGTTCACAGCTGGGCAAGAGTGTACATAGAGTGGAATCTCATGGATGCAGCTTCAAGAATAAATTTTTTCCCTCTTTTTAAAAATGTATAAAAATCATTATACATAGTATTAAAGGAAAGTGTTAAGTATAAATCATCCTCACCCTTCCCTAACAATTACATAATCCCTTTCAGTCTCTGTCAGCCTACACCAAGGTCACCTTTAGAATGCATTTGAACGATCAAAACATGATGTTGTTCGAGTGAGTATGAGACTGTAAAATTTTAAGTCCATTTTGCAAGCAGAATCATCAGACTCAATATATCAGTCTTTTGAATTTTTCAAATGCTTTCAGCTCAGGGTTTTACAATACTCATTGGGCACCCCTGTGTGCCAGGCACCCCCATGTGCCAGGCATGGCTAGGCCCGGTGAATGCAGTCCTTGCCGCCCCGCCCCCACGCCCCAGAAGTTCCCAGTCTGAGCTATGCTTTGGGCATCAGGGAGCAGAGTACCCAGGGACTCCTAGATTCTCTTGGAGGGTCTGGAAGGCTTCCTGGAGGAGGTGAGGTTTGAACTGATGCCTAAAGGACAAGTGGGTGGTGTCAGGCCACGAAGTGGGGAATGGTAACTAAGAGTATGAGCAATGTGAAGTTAACATCATTTTTAAAAACTTCTGAGAAAATCTGCTGTTCTCACCTCCCTTTCAGGAGCCTGCTAGCTGGAGGGCTCTAGTGCCAGCTGCCTGCCCCCACTGTTTACTGTTCTGGGAGGTGCCCCAGCCATAAAAAGTGTGCGCAGCGTGCCCTTTGCTCCTGGGGCACATGACAACGGTGCACGAGGTGGCTCCCTCCCGCACACCTGAAGAGCAGCAGGCACTCCTCTCTCTCCTCCTGCTGGTGGTGGTGGCCTGAAGGATGTCACAGCTTCACGGAGGGAGGTGGACTTCTGAAGTGTGGGAGCCGGGCGGCACCAGGGAAGGGACCGGGACAGCAGAAGAGGGCTGGTGGAAGAGCGGCTGGCAGGAGTGACTCTAGTTTTCTGATCATCAAAAACATTTGCTGTGTTGCCCTGGGGTAACTGCTTCCCCTCTCTGGGCCTTGTTTCCCGTCCATAAAATTGGGAAGCTAGTTTTCCAAGAAAAAACAGCTCTAGCCAAGTAAGTTTGGAAAGTCCTGCAGACTCCACCCTTCCGGGAGAGTCACAGTGGTGCATTAGCCACCAAAGGCTCCGACGAGTCCCACGACAAAGAGCCCCCTGGATCTCTACCCCAGCATTCTCCGTGCGTCACTCCCCAGGAGTCCCCCCGCCCACCGCCCCGGCACTACCAGCACCCCACCGAACACTCCACGCTCTGGCATGTGGTGACTCTGTGGGCCGGGGGGCCACTCTTCAGCTGTCACTCAGTATTTAGTAGCAGGTTTGTCGCCACATGGCCTGGGCTCCAACCTAACTACTAAGCTGTGAGACGTCAGGCAGGTTACTTCACTTCTCTGAGCTTTCAGCCCCCTCCTTTGTCAAACGGAAAAAAAATACCCTAACCTATCTCAGAATTGGGTTTAGCACAGGGCCCAGGGCAAGGTAAGTTCTGGGCTTCAGCCACCTGCTCCCAGGGCTGCTGCATCCTCATGGGACAGGCTGTCAGGCCTACTGATGTTTTAACTACCCCACCCCCCAAGGTTGAGGACAGATGGTGGCTGGGAAGATCTGAGGCAGGACAAGCCTGTTTCCAGCTCCCGGAAGCCTTCCCGGCAGGAGGTCAGTGGCCCGGCCTGGCAGGCTGGGTGAGCTGCAGCTGCTGAGCACATGGGAGGTCAGAGGTTGGGTGGGGCCCACAGGTTGGGTCGGTGATCACCTGTCAGTGGTGTGAGTGCTGGGAAAAGGCAACTTCCATCTAAGAGAACTTCCAAGCAGCGCCCTGGGCTGGTGGGTGAGGTGTGAGTTCCCTGTCACCTAGAGACTTCCACCAGAGGCTGAGTGTTGTAATGACCCAGGAGAGGAACCCCTCTTGTCCCGTTAGACCCCAGTGCTAATAGATGGTCCAGCTTTCCCATCAGCTGCTTCTGCTTTGCGTACAGAGATTTTCAGGGGCCCCCCTGCTGGAGGGCAGGCCCTGCGTTGGTTCCAGAGACCCAGGCTCCCGACAAAAGTCAGATCTGGCCGCTGAAGGTCCTGGATCTCGTCAGGGCCTCTACCGAATCAGAAACATGCCCATCAGCATCGTGTTTTGCATATAATTTCCCCTCTAGACCCTTCATGCCATAGCGAGAGCCTCAGTCTTGTGGAGGCCACCACCGGTGGCCGAGAGATTGGTGGGGCCGAGCAGAGAGGGCCGCAGCTCAGTTCTCACAAGGCCTGAGCTGAGGGTGGGAGTGCGGTGTTCTCACACCGGAGGTCTCCAGCAGTCCTGGGTGTGTGTGAGTGTGTGTGTGTGTGACAGGTTATAATGGCGGGGGGGGGGGGAGCAGAGGACTGGAGCTCCAAGGAAGCCAGCCTGCTGCTGGGTGGCTTAGAGGCCCAGCCCGAAGGATGCAGAGCCTGGGGGCACGGCTGGCCTGGCGGCATTAGAGGGCAACCCTGACCCCACCGGCTGCTCCAGAACCGCTTCCTCGGAATCACACCAGATGGACTAGCGGTCTGGATCCTCATCTTTCACCACCACCACTCGGCGGGTGTAACAGAACCCAGGGTCCACAGTGACAAAGTCTGGACATGAAAGCAAATTAAAAATGTTTATTTATATGCGTTTAAAAATATCTTCCTATATAATAACAGGAAGTACATTCTCATCTAACACTTTCCTTAAATTAGCAACATCTCCATTTTACTTTTGATGTGAGATCAGGAGGGGCTGGGGGGAGGAGAGAATGGGGGAAGGGCGGCAGATCGAGATGCACTGGTTTGGATTCCTAAGTAGTTATTTGCCAAGTGGCACCCGGGCTTCCTCTGAGTGGGGAGACGGGGACGGTGCTGGTGGCCATGGTCTAGCGTGCCCGGTACCTGAACTTGTGGTCGGTTGTAGGATTACAAACCTGGGGCTTCGGTGGGTATGTTGAACGTGCGGGTCTCCCAAGGTTAGGGTGCTGTTTGTTTTATGAAGCACAGACTTTTCCAACGCGGCCGTGGTGGTGGGGAGAGGGCTGCAGGAAGCGGAGATCTGAGGGCGCAGGCTGGGTGGGGTCAGACTCCCAGAGTCCAGGCCTGACCCTGCCTCTACTGCCCAGTGATTTGGCAACGTCTTACCTCTTCTGGGCCTCAGTTTCCCCATCTGAAAGTTATGGGGGCCTAGACCCCATTTGCACTCAGCCCCAGTGACTTGTACTTGAGGAAGGCTAAAGCCCCAGTCCTGTTCCGTTACCACCCTCCCCATCCCCGGGGGCTGGCTCCCTCCAGGGCTGGCTCTAGGTAGAGCAGGTGCTGCTGGGAAGAGGCCATAAAGAGGCTCTGGAGCCAATGCCTCCGTCCTACTCCCCATTCCTGTGGTTCTCTGTGCCTTCCATAGGGTCTCGTGAAACCTAGGCTCCAATGGGAGGGGCTGGATCAGCAAAGCTGCCTCCTGTCCCATAAGAGAGGTGACAGGCCCTGGAGAAGGCTGGGGGTGGGTCCTGCCTGCGCTTTCTTGGAATCAGGAGCCACTGGCTTTTGCCCCTCCCCAGGCACGGCCGAGGGCCCTCTTGGCTTTACCTCCAAAGCCCAGGGAGCCGGTGCTCTATGTGACGTCACTCCTCCGAGACAGTTTCTTCAGGTGCCCACGGGGTGCGCAAGCCTGCCTCCCCAGCCTGTTAGAGAGAGTTACAAATCAGACATGGGGTCTGAGCTCATCTAACACAGAATTGGGCTCCACGAATGTTCCTTCCTTTACATGCATGGCCAAGGGGCTCCTTCCTCCTGGCCTGCTCTGTGAGGCCAGGCTGCAAGGAAGGAGCAACCTGGAGGAGAGGTGGGCCCGGGGTGGGCCAGGCCAGGCCCCAGGAGTGTAGGGAACAGCACCTATCATCACTCTCCCCAAAGGTGTCCCCACGTTGGCTGATGGTAGGGCAACCCTATGAAACAGTCTCAGCCGGGACACTGAAGAGTAAAAGGGACATGATTTGTGGTGTGTCGTACCTGCTGGGCTCACTAGCACACGCCGGTTCAGTCCCACACACCGACGCATATTGTCACCTGAGCTAGTCATTTCCCATCCCAGCCACAGCCTCACGGTCCTACTGCTGGTGGGCAGGAGCCCAGGCGCTCACGCGCTAAGTCACGGGTCACGACAACAGCACAGGGGTTCTCGTCCTGTCCCTTCTCCTGCCCAAACCTCCCTGTTTTACTTTCATCCCAAGAAAAAAAGGAGCATTCAGGACTGCCACTGGTCTGGAAGGTCCACCAAGCCTGACTCTCTCCTTGGTATCGTCCACTAGCCTTGTGACCTTGAGTGAGTGACTTCGCCTTTCTGTGCTTCAGTTTTCTCATCTGTAAAATAGGGACGATACCATTGGCCTCTCCAGACCACTGTGTTGAGGGAATAAGATCTAGTGCAGGATCTGGCGCACTTTGTTTTATTTATTTTTTAAAGATTTATTTACTTATTTATTTTTAGAGAGAGGGAAAGGGAGGAAGAAAGAGAGGGAGAGAAACATCAATGTGAGCAAGAAATATTGATTGGGAAGCGAGCCAGTGAACTTTTGCTTTGCGGGATGATGCCCAACCCACCGAGACACACCAATCAGGGCAGGATTTGGCACACTTTAGGTGCTTGATAAATGTCAATGGATTCGATGATTGCATAAATATCTGACTGATGGTTGTTTTTGTTTTTTGGCAGGAATGGGCAACCCACAGTCAGTCAATAGACGTTAACTGAGCCTCTACTATGCACCAGGCCCCATGCTAAATGTTTTCCGTGCACCATCTTCCTGAATTCCTCACATTCTCATTAGGGAATAAGGTTCTTGTCCCCATCTTCCAGATGAAGAAGTGACAGTGCAGGGAGGTTAAGCAACGCGGACAAGGTGTCACACAGCCAAGTGAGGAGGCACTGGGACGCTGGAACCCACCACTGGCTGTCAGTGTCCCGGTGCATAGCCTGCCTTCCTCGTTGCCCAGCTGGAGAAAGAGAGGCCCAGAGAGGGCAAGTAATTTGCCCAAGGTCACGCAGGAGACTGTGATCGAGGCCTCCAAACCTCCAAGGGTTTTCCTCACAACCCCGCACCCCCGCATCACCACTCCTTACGCGCTCGGCCCGTCCAATCACAGCTCTGAGCGAGGGGGCGCGCATCCCCCCACCCCTCCACCCCTCTGTGTCCGTCTGTCTGGGTGTCTACGCGGGCGCAGCTGTGCACCCCTCCCCAGCCTCCAGCCCTGCGTAAAGAGAGGCAAGCAGGCGGTCGCAGCGCCCGGCCCGCGCCCCACACCCGCAGCCGACAGACGGCAGCGCCTGCGCTCGCTCTCCCCCCACCCGCTAGCCGGTGCGCCGCAGCCGCCGGGGCAAAGGCGCGTTGCCGGCCGGCGGCACAGATCCTGCTCTTTCGCTCGCTCTCTGCCTTGAAGGGAAGCCAAGCCAGGAAGCCCCGGCAACCTGCCCATCAAAATGAAGAAGCTCCAGGGAGCTAAACTCCGAAAGGTAGGGCACGAGGGCGGGCTGGGGGCGCACCTGAGAGAGGGGTGCAGAGGCCCGCCCCCATCGATGCCCTAGGAAGGTGGAGAGGGCACCTGGTCCCAGCTCAGAGCTCTTGGAGAGGCCGGGCTGAGCTGAATTGCACGGGGCGAGGTGGGGGAGGGTGTCACGGTCTGTGCCACCCCATACCACCCCACCCCAGTCTGAGGGTCGGGATGTAGTGTGATTGGGCCTGGGGTTCATTGCACCAGGTCCTGCAAACAGGTGTCTGCAACCCCAGTCCACCGAAGGTGGGAGTGGATGGGGCCAGGCACCCACCCCTCTCCAATCCCCCTCCCATTTCCCCAGGGGCTGATGGGGTCGGGGGCGCGTGTTAGAGTAACTGAGCATTAGCCTGGAACAGGACAAATTTCAGGGTAGTGGTGGAGGCGTTGGTCCGGGCCTCCTCTGGTTACTCTTGAGCTGAAGCAGTCTCCGAGATCCAGCAGGGGCGCAGGCTTACCCTGCCTGTGCTCCTGCCTGCAGAGCCCCCCATCTGCTTCCTCCCCACTCCCTTCCTCCTCTAGTGCCCCTGCTAAGACCCCAGGCTGCCTCTCAGCAGGAGAAGGAGGCAAAGGAGTGAGGAACTTGGAGCCCTCAGGAATATGGGGGTGGAAGCTGGCAGGAGAGAGGCGGCCAAATCCTGGGGCCCTGGACCCAGATCTCAGTCCCCCCCCCACCCCGCCAACCTGGTCCTGTGGGGTGGCCCTCCCAGCCAAGTGGTACACGTACAGGCATGGGAAAGGAGAGGAGTGGGGCAAGTTTTCCGGCTTTTGGCTTAAAAGTAGCAGTCCCAGCCAAGGAGTCAGAACTCCAGGGCTCTATTTCTGCAGGTGCCCCATACTCGGTCTGTGGCAAGTCCATTCTGGAACCTGGACCATTGTCCGTCCATCCTCGGTGCCACAGAACTGCAGCAGGCTCCCCTGTCACAGGTGCATCTCGTAGGGCCTGCTGTTGTTGACCACGCCCCTCCGCCGCGGACCTCCCCCATTTATTCAAGCTCTCTACCCTTGGGCAGCTGCGGGGAACCACCGTGATAGGTGGGTCCTTCTTATTCCGGTCGTGCGTGAGTGACGTCTTAGGGCCATTTGTGGGTCTCTGGGGTCTTCAGTCCTGCCTGGCTCTTTCCCATTTTCCTCCTCTCCTCCCGTCCCTCTCCCTCCCCACAAGAACCCCTGCCCCTCACCACCACAGGGCCACCCACACATTATGTAAATAGCCCTGTTTGGGAAGCCTTATCCCATACAGTCAATCCCCCAACAGTCCTGGAAGCTAGGGCTCATTATCCCCACTTTATAAACTAGGAAACCAAAGCATGGAGGGGTGCAGCTTACTGTGTTGCTGAGCAACCTAGGACCAGCAGGGCAACAGGAGGGGCCACATAGCCTCAGGGTCCCCTCCCTTGGTCTGAAGGAGAAGGGGCAGGGAGGCAGGAAATGCCAGGGGTCAGCAGTGAGTACTGGGCTCAGAGTCAAGGGTCTAGGTCTTGGCCTTGCTCTGCCCTTGACTTACTGTTTGACCTTGGGTTCATCCCTTTCCGTCCCTGAAACTCAGTGTCCTCGTCTGCACGGTGATGAACCATTGTCTCTCTCACCCTGAAGAAGGTATGAGAGCCTTGACTTGGGCATTCCTGCCCCTCCCAGCCCTTGGCGCAGCTGGTGATCTATATCTGCTGGTCCCTAAAAGAGGGGGTGCAGGTCTGCCGAGCTCAGGTGTGTTCCTGTGTGACTCTGGGTAGAGAGTGGGGGTATCTGGGGTGGGAACCTCACACCCAGGTGGAGGTGTGAACTGACTCATCAAGCTTCCGGCCCTGCCCCTGCTTTCCTCTGTCTTCTGACTGTTCCATCCTCTGTTCCAGCATCCTGGGATTCACTCCAGGGCAGGGTTGGGGACTCCAGGTGGGCTTCGCATTGGCTCAGCTTCGTAGGACCCCATCCCCTGCCCCAGGCGCAGAAACAGGCTTCCCTCTGATTGGAGAAGGAGGGGGACAGAGCTGGCAGCATCCTGCTCTTGGAACTCTTGTCACCATGGAAACAGAGAGCTGGGACCCGCTCTGTGAACACGGAAAGGGCAGCAGCTTCTCAGGGGGGATCAGAGGAACCTCATTACCAGGCCTTCCTGCCAGCTGGCCTGGATGGGGCTGGGGGATCACTGGGTGACAGGCCTGCCTCACAACCCAGTACCAGTGTCAGCTGGCCCAGCCCCATCGATCCTGGAGCTTACCTAGGAGAAAGCGGTTGCAGAGGGCTGCTGCTCACCCAGCCAGTGAGGGAGCCTTGGGGGCAAGGGCCTGATGCGAAAGGGGCAGGTTTCAGTTGGTCTGAGGGCCGCTACTGCCCTAACCCCCGCATGCCCGAGGTCACAGCTGAAGAACCGCCAAGCACATATTGTTTCAACCCTGGGAGCCCGGTTACTTGAAAAGCAGCTTTTTCATGCTTTTCGTTGTTGCCGCCATCACTCATAATCATGCCAGGCTGTCCTGGTCCAAAAGCCAGCCTCAGACAGAACCACCCCCATGGTCGTCACTGTCACTGAGAGTCAGCCCCACACTGCTTCTGCCACCAGAGCCTAATGTACCAACCCTGTCACCACAGCCAGACACCTCCGGTCCTGTGACTCCCGCACGCTTCGTCCCAGCAATGCTTCTACGACAAATCCCCTGCAAAGCCTTCTCTGTCGCCACCTGATTTGTGTGTAGACACCTGCTTGGTCTGGCACCAGGAAGGGCAATTTTAGGGGAACACACAAACCTGGGTCGCAGCAACGTCCTGAGCCCCTGCGCGTGAACCAGACCTGGTGTGTCTCCAGTGAAGTCTCTTTGGAGAACCTTGCCTCACAAGTCAGAGCCGGAAGACTATTAGTCGGAGATTGTGTAGACCTGCATTTCCCCAAGTGTTTGCTAGCAGGCCAGCTCCTTGAAACCCTTTTCTTAAACGGGACTGGAAAACACTATGTGTGCCGGCCCCTATTTTGAAAGTCACGGTGCTTATTGGGCAATGAAAGGATCCCGACAAGGCCTGTAGAAAAGAACCCTGTTCTACCTCGTGTTAACCCCGCTGTCCCCCAAATTCCTCTGAATCCAGAATCATTTGTTCCACTGAACATCCCAAGGGGTGTGTTTTTGGAGACATTGACCTATCCGATCTCCCCAGCGTCCAGATGGGGAAACTGAGGCTCAGAAGACTTTCCCAAAGTCGTACAGTGAATTGACACAGACGTGGGACTAGAATTGTGGTCTCCTGACTCCCAGTCTGGTGGAATCACTGTTCCCTAACCACTCCTCAGCAGGGAGCAGGCCGTCCCTTCCCCCTGGAAACCACAGACATCATTTGACAATTTGCCTTCTTTGCAATTCCATCTTTTTCTGCCATAAGGTGAGACTTACAGAGGCAGACAGGGAAGGTATGGCGGCCCCTTTCTCCTGACCCATTCCTGGAGTCACTTCTGGAAACTGCGCTCTGAGTTTTAGGGGGTCATCCTGGGATCTTTGGTCTTCCTCCCACGCCCTAAGCCCAGGCAGCCCATGGACACGCTAACTCACATCGCTCAGGGCCAAGATTCCTAGCAGCTGATCCATCTCCTAGCCCCGGCCTGAAGGGAGAATGCCCAGTGGACGTCCCTGCCCTCCTTGAGTCACAGGAGGGGCCCTTAGGGACAGCTGGCCTCCATTTGCCTCTGCGCATCCATCTGTCCACCAGTGACAGCAAGATTATGACTTTGTGAGACAGATCGGCGCTTAAGTAGCAACTTCCTGCCCAGGAACTAAAATGCACAGTCCTCTGTAGGCCCCTTGGACATAAATCTAATCCCTCCTCCAGGGGAGCCCAGGGTCCCTCCCAGCCCTCTTCTCTCATGCTCAGGGATCCCAGCTCCTTCCTCTTGTCCTCATGTAACCGCTTTTCCTGAACAACCTCCAGTTTGGCCACCTGCCCTTTGGACACGCTCCAAACTGTCTGTGTCTGTCTTAGAAGATGGTGCCCAGAAGGGAGGAGCAAAACCTCAGTGCTGGTGTTTGAAGACATGGGCTTGAATGTGAGCAAGCTCTGGGCTTGAGACCCATTTCTCCCACTAGCCAGCCTTGTAAAAACCTCAGGTGTGTCAGGGTTCCTCTCTGGCCCTTGGTTTTCCCCGCCATTAAAATGGAGCTTAGAGCCCTGGCTGGTGTAGCTCAGTGGATTGAGCGCAGACTGGGAACCAAAGGGTCAGCAGTTCGATTCCCAGTCAGGGCACATGCCTGGGTTGTGGACCAGGCCCCCAGTGAGGGCCATGTGAGAGGCAACCACACATTGCTCTTTCTCTCCCTCTCTTCTCCTCTCTCTTTAAAAAATAAAATTAAATTTAAAAAAATGGAGCTTAGATGAACACTTAGCTTAGCTAGCTCACAGGTAAGAATGAAATCATGTGAGTAAAATTGCTGAGTGCAGCGAGCACACGGCAAGTGCTCAATACATGGTGACGTTAAGATCATCATCATCATCGTTGTCATACTCGTCTTCAAAACAGGACCTTCCCTTGATTTCACCTCTGTGTTAGCCAAATTAAGAGCAAGGTGGCTTTCTTAGTGCCTGAGCCACCCTCTGGTCTCATAAGTTTGCAGTTCCCACATATGGACCATGCTCACCTGGCTGGGAGAAACCGATCGTCTGAACCAATAGGTAGTGCTTTCCTGTAGCCCTATTCAAGTCTGTGCGCTTGTATTGGTGGTCACAGTTCCAACCTGACCTCACCTTTCTCCTCCACCCTTGGTCTTTCTTATTGGCAGCCCGTCACCCCAGACCTGCTGATGACCCCCAGTGACCAGGGCGATGTAGACCTGGATGTGGACTTTGCTGCAGACAGGGGGAACTGGACAGGCAAACTGGACTTCCTGCTATCCTGCATTGGCTACTGTGTGGGCCTGGGGAATGTCTGGCGTTTCCCCTACCGAGCCTACACCAACGGAGGAGGTACGGGCCTGAGCTCATGGCCAGGTGATGGGTCAAGGCTCCAGGTAGACTGAGGTTTGAAGTGGCCTTAGCCAACTTCTCCTATTTGACCTTGAACAGAATTAGTTGAAAGTGGTTTCATAGCAGCCTGGGGCTGAAAAGAGGGAGTTCACCTGCCTTGTCCCTTTTCATCACCCAGGCCCCTCCTCCCTCTCTCGGTCCCAGCATGGGTACCCACACAGTAAGCCCTAAGCACTGGGACTTCCTGGGCCCTGAGTGATGGGCAGGGGGCTACCTCTGCTTCGTGATAAAGAGCTGTATCTGCCTGTCAGTGATCACTGTACTCTCAATATTCTCTCCACCTCCACCCCCCTCACCTCCTCCAGACCCTTGTTCTATCAATAATTCCTCCTCGTGAATCTTCAATCTGTCTTCCGCTCCCGGTTCCTTCCATTGTGACTGCAAACACAGAGTCTCCCGTCTTAAACAGATTCTCTGATGTCCCTGCTTCTCCATCAAGTGAACATTTAAGTCTTACTAACTAGCTGGGGTTGAACACTCACCATCTGCCAGCCCTGGGCTTGGGTTCTCTGTGCCTGTCTCAATTAACCCTGATGGCAGCCCTCCTGTGTAGGCACCGCTGTCCTGATGAGGCAGCCTGGGCTTGGAGAGGCCGGGCTCCTTGCCCAAGGTCATGCAGTGGCCAGCCCAACAGCCCACCCGGGACTATCTTCTGCAGAGCCAATGCACGCCCACCAGCACTCCATATCTCTTCCACCTCTACCAAACTCGTGAAAGAAGCGCATATTGGCAGGGAGACAGAAATCCAAATAAAATTAGATGAAGGAAGGACAGATGCACCGATGCGGCCAGGAAGCGGAGGACTGGATGGAGCTGGCCTCTAAAGCTCCAGGCACTTCGTAACACCCACAGTTCTCTCTGCTCCCAACCTCACCCCCCACCCCACCAACTTCCTGACTCTTTCCCTCTGAACGCTGACCTCATCTTCTCCTGGGACAGGCTTCATCTTTGCAGTTGGGGTAGCCAGAGACAACTCTGGAATGACTTCATCCTCAGAACTGCTGTCTCCGAATAAATCTATTTAGAATTCCAGGGAAGGTCTCTAACTGGCCCGACCTGAGATATGTGCCCCTCGGGAGGTGGGCACGGGTTGGCTGGTATGACTGGCAGCCCCCCCAGAGTCAGATGGTTGAGGGAAGTTCTCTAAAGGAGTCGGCTGCCGAGATGAGAAGAAGGGGGAGGGAAGTTGGGCACATGGGACCACAGGTGGCAGCTGTGAGCATCTGAGGTGGCAAGATGGGGAAGTGAAACGCAGGGAGATCGGAGGGTTGATTTCTACGCTGAGGAGTTTGCACTTTCTTCAACAGGGAATCCATTCATTCATTCATTCATCTAATTTATTCACTCGCTCAGTGTCTGCTCTGAGCCCAGCCCTGGTCTGGGCACTGGGGCTACAGAGGTGAGTGAATCCCTCCACGCCTCCCCTTGGCCCTCGGTGATTAGTGGTTAAAAAGAAGAAGGAGAAGAAGAAGACAGCCCCAAGCCACAGGAGAAATTCTCCCTCAGGTCACAGGCGGTGGCCACTGGTCAGGGGAGGGAGGGGCTAGAGCTGGGCTTTAGGGGGGCCGACCCCCCGAGACCCTGCCCACCCTCCCTCCTCGCAGGTGCCTTCCTCGTGCCCTACTTCCTCATGCTGGCCATCTGCGGCATCCCCCTCTTCTTTCTCGAGCTGTCTCTGGGCCAGTTCTCCAGCCTGGGGCCCCTGGCTGTCTGGAAAATCAGCCCCCTCTTCAAAGGTGAGGCCTCAGTGGTCCCCGGGGTGGCCAGGGCCTGGGGAAGGCAGGGTGGTTGCCCCTCTAAACCTCCAGAAAGGGATGGCTTCACGGAGGAGACACAGCCTGGCCCACAGGAAAGGTTGGCCTAAGGGCGGCACCCGTCCCCACGCCAGGTGCCGGCGCGGCCATGCTGCTCATCGTGGGCCTGGTGGCCATCTACTACAACATGATCATCGCCTACGTCCTCTTCTACCTCTTCGCCTCCCTCACCAGTGACCTGCCCTGGCAGCACTGCGGCAACTGGTGGAACACGGACCTCTGCCTGGAGCACAGAGGCTCCAAGGACGGCAACGGGGCCCTGCCCCTCAACCTCACCAGCACCGTCAGCCCCAGCGAGGAGTACTGGAGGTCTGGGGGGCCCACGTCCCGCGGGGCCGGGGGAGGGCGAGAATGAACCCACGTCCCCCAGGGGCCCAGCATGCACCGCAGAGTGGCCAGTGTCCGGTGGACTCTGGGTTCTAATCCCAGCTCTTCCCCTGACCAGCTCTGTGACCTTGAACGATGTATTTGGCTTCGGATGCTTTATCTTTAGAGTGGGCATGACGACGGTATTTCAGAGGGTTGCCGTGAGGATGAGAGGAGAGAAGCCATGTGCACTTTCCCATTCCGCCTGGTGGGTGGCGAGCGCCCAGCCGATGCTGGCCGATGAGAGTGATGAGGGTGATGGTGATGATGGTGATAACAGTCCTAGTAACCTTGTGGAGCCCCAGCTTCCGCCTCTGTAAGAGGGGAGGACAATAGCCCCCACTTTATGGTGTGTCACCTAGCCAGTCACTCATTTGTTCATTCATTCATTCTTTCGATGAATACTTCCTGAGCAACGGCTGTCGTTAGTAGGTAAAAATGTAACCTCAGCCAGGACCACGTGGTAAGGACCCTCTCCAGCTGGTTTAACTGGAGAGAGAACACTGTGGCGGGGGAAGGGACTATTGTGAGGGCCACGCAGCTAGTGCAGGGAAGACCCTTACCACAGAGCCAGGCAGACCGGGAGCCCCCGCGCGTGCGGGTGTCAGGCGTCGCTGCTCCTCAGCCTGTCCCAAAGCCCCACTTTGTAGCTGGGAAAACCCAGAGGCTTGCCCAGTCCTTGGTGGAAAAGGCAGTCCTGGAACCAAGGAACCCTGATTCTTGATCCTGTTCTGGAACATTCCACAGTAGCCTGGTGTCTGGGTGGGGGCCATTGGATGACCAGAGGACCATTGGCAGACCAGATACCCCCAAATCTTCACTTGCCAAGGGCTGCTCTTAGGAATCTTCCCCCAAGTGGACCTCATGTCTTGAAATATTTTAGTCTCCAACCTACATTTATTATCCAGTTCATCCATTCATCTGTCTAAAGTCCATCCAAAGTGCATGTACCCGCCAAGGAGTATGTCTGACCAGTGGGAAAGGACGAGCTTGGGTCTGTAGCTTAAAGCCAAAACATGTGGTGCGGGGCCCAGCAGCTGCTGGGGTCTCCATAGAAATGCCGTGACCCACTGCATCAGTGGGACGGCAGGCAGAAAGCAGATGGTACTCTCACAAGGCTTCAGCAAAGGGAGTTTAGCTGGGGGACTTTACAGAGGGGAGGCACCAAGAATTAGCTAGAGGGTCGGCCGTCACACCCCTGAGCCAAGGGGGCAAGCGGAGGGACAGGGGGTACTGGAACCAGGGAGATTTGGAGCCTCGGAGGAAAGGCTGCCCAATAAGAGCTTGCTATGGAAGAAGGCAGTCACAGCCAGCGCTGCTGATGGTGTGCTTGCACACACATGTGCATAGGCCCATGGACATGTGTGTGTGTGCAAAGACCCCAACCCCTCACTCCTCCCAGCCTCCAGTCTCCTGCTGCTGCCCCCCCACTAGCCCAGACCCAAGTGGAAATGGAGCAGGAAGGCAGCCTGGGCAAGGGGTCTGTGGACGTCAGCCTCCTGGGAGCAGAGCTGGTCAGAGGGTAGACCGGAGTCAAATGGAAACTAGCCAGGATTGCCTCGCAGGCTGGCCATGGCTTTCCTCCTATCAGTGGAGCGTGGCAGTGTGACCAGAGGACACTCAGACCTTCGTCTCCCACAGCCGCTACGTCCTCCACATCCAAGGCAGCCAGGGCATCGGCAGCCCCGGGGAGATCCGCTGGAACCTCTGCCTCTGCCTGCTGCTGGCCTGGGTCATCGTGTTCCTCTGTATCCTCAAGGGTGTGAAGTCCTCAGGCAAGGTGAGGCCTGAGGGGCCCCGGAGGCCTGAGGGGCTGGGAGGGGTGAGGGCTTCCTGGAGGAGGCAGGGTGTGGACTGAAACTAAGAGGATGAGTAGACTTCAACTGGGAAGAGTGGAGGGGAAAGGGCATGGAGCTGAGATGGGGGCGGGCACTGCCTGAAGAAAGGTGTGGAGGTAAAGATGGCAGTGGCTAGGTTGGTTCACTAGTCTAGCAACTTGCCAAGGGCAGGACCTATCTGTTGTTCACGTTTGTATCCTTACCCCGTGCTTGGCACTTTGAAGGGGCTCAGCAAGTGTTCCTTGAATGCTTTGAAGGTAGTTATATGAGTCAGAGCTCTTTGAGATGCCAGTGACCAGAACCCAGTTGTCACACTCAATTGGAAAGTCCAGAGTGTGTGCTTCAGGCATGGCTGGATCCAGGGCTTCAGTTAATGTTATTAGGAATGTGGTTCTTGCAGCCTCTCAGCAGTGCTTTTCTCTGGAGTGGCTTCCTTCTCAGGCGTCATTCTTCATGAGGTTGTCCCAGCAGCTCTGAGCTACACCATACTGGCTTATGAAGGGTTCTCCCTCTCCCCAGTTTGCAAAATCCTAGAAGTGAGTCCCATTGGGTAAGCTGGGTTGCGGTACCAATCCCTGAACCAGTCACTATGGCCAGGAGGGTGGAGTGCTGGGCCAGGATCACAGGCCTGCCCCTGGAGCTGGAAATGAAGTCAGGCCGGGTAGGGAAAGTCAGGGGACTGTTATCCAGAGAAGGCCAATGAGATATTGAGCAGACAAAGCCACAGGTGTCCGCTTTAGGTTATAAAGGGCAGGAAGGCCATAAAGCTGTTTTGGAAGGACTTGGAAACCTGAATGGTTCACTTAATCATTTATAAGTTAGAACTTGTTCCTCTGCAAAGTGCTCAGAAGTGTGGTCCACTTGGAAGAGAACCATTCAAAGAAAGACTACGAAGCCAGAGAAGGAAGTGTTTAGAAAGAAGGGAGAAGTCATTGTATTGCAAGCCGAGGGAGCGAGGGGCCAGGACTCGATGGTGTCCGCTGAGGGCGTGGCTGGAGGTTTGGGAACGGACAGAAATAGGGCTGAGGGGAGCCTGGGAATGTGCAATGCCTGAGGATCGTGCTGGCCAATGACCGCAGGGGGTGGGGTCTGCTGGGGACAGGGGACGTGAGGGGCAGGGGGCTCTTCTACCTTCCAGGGGAAGGGCGATGGTAGCCTGGACTAGGCCGCTGGACTGGAAGCTGGAGGGAGTGGATGGATTTGGGACAGCCTTGGGAAGCAGAGACAGGACTGTGGATGGGTTCAATGTGTGGAGGGCGAGGAGGAGGAAGGGAGGGAGGGAAAAAGAAGTGTCACAGGTTGATGGCTATTCCCAGCTTGGGCATACAACGGGGATTTCCAGAAGAGGAACATGGCTGAGGAAGTCACCCTGCCTCCCGTCCCCACTTGCTGACTCCCAGGTGGTGTATTTCACGGCCACATTCCCCTACCTCATCCTGGTCATGCTGCTGGTCCGCGGGGTGACCCTCCCGGGGGCCTGGAAGGGCATCCAGTTCTATCTCACCCCCCAGTTCCACCACCTGTTGTCTTCCAAGGTGAGGCCCTCGGGGCTGGGGTGCGAAGGGAGGGTCAGGCCTGAGCCGGGAAGGGGAAACATGGGTTCCTGGGGAAGAGAGTGGGCAGGGGGTGGGGATCCCCGACATGGTGAGCCCCCAGGACCAGGCACTGTGCTCGGCACGGTCTTCTTCATTAATTGTTCTCGACGGTCCTATGAAGTAGACATTATCCTCCCATTTTACAGATGACAAAACGGAGGCCCGAGAGTCAGAGATCAGCTTTCAGTCACGCAGCTAGGAAGCGACAGAGCTGGGATTCCAACCCAGATCTGTCTGACCCCAAACCCCACGGAGGGCCTGAGGCCTGAGGAACAGTGACAGACACAACAGTGGTGCCGACGGCTGTCATTGCTCACTCATCGACGAGTGACTGTGCCTGACCCCGCTCCTAGCACTTTGCCTACATGTGGTCATTTAACCCTCCCACCACCCTGTCGCCCAGGCTGGAGGGCTGCGGAGTGGCAGAGCTGCGGTCCAAAACCAGGTCCCTCTGCCTCTAGGAAGGAAGTACATGGGTTACGTGGGCTTCTTGTCCATGTGAATTTACTGAAAAATTTAGATGAAGAACTACATCCTTCAGAATGACACCAAGCTTAGAGATTACCTTCTAGATCCTAGCTGAGGAAACTGAAGCCCAGAGAGGCAGAGTGTAAGCACGGAAGCTGGGTTTGCTCCCAGCCCACGTCACTTGTGAGCCAGGCCCTGCCCCACGCTGTCCCTGGACCTATTGACCGCTCTCCCCGACCTCCTCCCTCCCGTTTCCTTTGACACCATGGTGTGCCAGTGCTTACCTTTGCCCTCTTCCCGCGTCCTTCCTGCCACAGGTGTGGATTGAAGCTGCCCTTCAGATCTTCTACTCCCTGGGTGTGGGCTTCGGGGGTCTCCTCACCTTTGCCTCCTACAACACGTTCCACCAGAACATCTATCGGTCAGTGCAGCCTGCTGGACCCCGGGGCCGAAGCCGGGAGGAGAGGGGCTAGCCTGGCAGGGCCTTGTGGGGTGAGGGTCACCCACCTGCGTCTGGACATCCCCCTGCAGAGACACCTTCATCGTCACTCTGGGCAACGCCGTCACCAGCATCCTGGCTGGCTTCGCCATCTTCTCCGTACTGGGCTACATGTCCCAGGAGCTGGGTGTGCCCGTGGGCCAAGTTGCCAAAGCAGGTGGGCAGGCTGCCCGGCCCGGTGGGGGTGGGTGCATGGCGGGGCTGGGAAAGCGAGCCTGTGTGGGACCAGCAAGGTCGTGGACGGATGTGTTGAGTGTGTGCGTGCGTGCGCACACAAATTAATGTGTCTTAGCTGGTCTCTGGGTGGCCGTGTGCAAATGAGTGTGCATTAACCTGTGTCTGGAGATAAGTGAACTTCTGTGTGAGACTGTCTTACGTTTTGTCACATCTTAGGAGCTCGCCTTGCTTGTCCAAATGAATCGTGTGCTGTACTGAGATGACTGTGCAAGTAAATCGATGGTGTGAGCGATCGTGTGCTTTACCATGTGTGTTCGTGGGGTCGTTTGTGCAAATGGCTGTGTGCATAACTGAGGTGTTGTATTTGGGTCTCCTGTTTATTCATGTCCTCATTGTTAATGCACTTGTTTTATCCACTTCTGTTTACTGAGCACTGGCGATGTACTGGCGTGCGTCCTGGGAGCCCAGAAAGTACCAGGAGTGTGCAGTGAGTGGACACTTTGGGCTTTGCCCAAGTGGCTGTAAGCGACCATGTGTGTCTGAGTGTGTGCGTGGGGCCTGCCGCGTGCCCCAGGCTGCTGACCCCGTGTGCCCTTGGCCCAGGCCCTGGCCTGGCCTTTGTCGTCTACCCGCAGGCCATGACCATGCTGCCTCTGTCCCCCTTCTGGTCCTTCCTCTTCTTCTTCATGCTGCTGACTCTCGGTTTGGACAGTCAGGTGAGCCTTGTCCACGCCAGGGACGCCTCATGGCGTGAGTGATGTGCGTGTGGTGTGTGTATCTCTGTGTGTGGGATGTGCCTGTATGTGTCTACGTGTGATGCATGCGAGTGTGATGTGTGTGTTTCCATGTGCGTGTTTGTGTGCCTCTGGTGTGTGATGTTTGCGTGTGTGTATCTGTGAGTGTGTGTACATGGTGGAGGCAGGACGCCGACCCTCCTCCCCCTGCCACTCCAGTTTGCCTTTCTGGAGACCATCGTGACAGCGGTGACGGACGAGTTCCCCTACTACCTGCGACCCAAGAAGGCCATGTTCTCAGGGCTCATCTGCGTGGCCATGTACCTGATGGGGCTGGTTCTCACCACCGACGTGAGTGGCTTTGCAGGGCAGGTGGCTGGTAGGCGAGGCTGGGAGGACACCTGTAGCAATGTCCATGGCCAGGCTGTGCAATCCCCAAGCCACCCATTTCCTTGGCCTCTTTGGGGGGGCGGGGCTAGACCATCCCAGACCCTCTCTCCCAAGAGCCAGCTTGGCCTATGGCCCAGAGTCCTAGCTTTGAAGTCTGAAAGACCTGAGTTCAAGCCTCACTCCTGATCTTGCCTAGCAGCTTGGGACAAGTGGCTTCACCTCCCTGAGTCTGCCTTCCCATCAGTAGAACGGGGTCTGCACCTAGGGATGCTGTGAGACTCAAATAAGGTGATTTGTAAGAAGGGCCCGGCAGGTGGACAGTGGCACACTGTCAGCAGCTTGCTCAAGTGGCTACAGCAGGGAGCCAGGCCGTGGGGAAGGGACCCCAGAGCTGTGACTTGTGTTCCAGGGGGGCATGTACTGGCTGGTCCTTCTAGACGATTACAGCGCCAGCTTCGGGCTAATGGTGGTGGTGATTACCACGTGCCTCGCTGTCACCCGGGTATATGGTGAGAGGGGCCAGGGGAGGTGGAGATGAGGCTCCCCACAGTGGGAGATGGGAGTCTACCCTGGAGTCCCCCAGCAACTGGGTCCCTGGTCCCAAGGGTCAGGGTTTCTGGTGGGGCCATTGGGGTGGAGGAGGGGCTGCTGGGTGTGGGCGGGGACTGTGGGCAGGGTCTGTGGGTGGGGCCATCCTCCTCTCCTCCCCTGTTCAGGCATCCAAAGGTTCTGCCGGGACATCCACATGATGCTGGGCTTCAAGCCGGGCCTCTACTTCAGGGCCTGCTGGCTGTTCCTGTCTCCAGCCACGCTCCTGGTAACTGGGTGGGGGGAGGGCTGCTGGCTGGGGGCCCAGGACCGGGAGTAGGGCGCCTCTGGGCATTCAGTGTGGTAGGGCTTCCCTGGCCCAGAGTGGACCTCTGTCAGAGCCGAGGGATGGGCTGGGCCCCAGGATCAGCTCTGCTCCCCTTCCCCTTGATGCCCCCGCTTTTGTATCTCTGCTCGACCTAGTCCTGCGTTTGGTTGGCAAAATGAGTGGGGCTTTCTCAGGCCTCAGGCCTCAGGCCTCAGGGCTGGGGCCTCGAGGTTTCCCTCTCTCAGCCTTGGGCTTGGAGCAGGTCAAGGATAGACCATCTCAGAAATTAGGGTGCTTCAGAGCTGCAAGGGGAGTAGTGACCTTTTGTCTCAGGGCTGGGCATCGGGTGAGCTCAGAGCAGAGCTAGCTCAGGCCTTGCCAAGGCTCCAAAACAAGCATGGACCATCTCGGATTCTAGTACCTCTTAGGACTGGGCTGTCCCAGACACTGGGCATCTCTGGGCTGGGCTTTCTCAGTCCTTAAGGTAGCTCAGACCTGGGCTGTCCTAAGCCCTGGGGCCAGCCCAAGGCCCACTGTGATGCTGGGAGCCCCCTACCTGCAGGCCCTGCTGGTGTACAGCATCGTCAAGTACCAGCCCTCAGAGTATGGTAGCTACCGCTTCCCAGCCTGGGCGGAGCTGCTGGGCATCCTGATGGGCCTGCTGTCCTGCCTCCTGATCCCAGCTGGCATGCTGGTGGCTGTGCTTCGAGAGGAGGGTTCGCTCTGGGAGGTGAGTCGGCTGCCCCCTTGCCTACCCCCAGCCTTCCCCACCTGTGGCCTGGCCCTGGGCCCACCTGCTAAAACAGAAAGCATTTACACCAACACTATATCCAGGGCCCTGCAGGCTTCTTTTAAGAGCAGTTTTTCTAACCAGTAGCCTAAGCTATGAATCAGCTCAGACCCACTTGGCAGGTCTGCCCTGTGGCCCCTCATGTCACGCAGGGCTTCTGGGGGGCTCGAACCAAAGCCCACCAATGTCAGCCAATGCCTGCTCGTCTTGGGGAGAAGACAAGGGACTTGCCCAAGGTCCCATGGTGAGCAAGGCAGGGGTCAGGATTTGAACTGTGGTCACCAGCCCGGAGCTTCCCTTTGGAACTCAAGGTCAGACGGCAACAATGGGGGACCCCAGAGGGCGGGCTGTCACCCTCTTCCTGTGTCTGGGAGCCCTGCTGTGGCCCACAGGTGACCTGGGAAAGGGATGATAACATGAGCCCTCCTTATGGCCAGGGCTTTGTGGAGACACCCGCAGAGATCTGCAAGGGGAGCAATGACCTTTTGTGGGTCCATGAGCTTGCTATAATGCTGTGTGATCACGGAGAGTTCCTGCCCCTCTCTGAGCCTCAGGGTCCCTTCTTTATTCAGAGCCTTCCACCTCTCAGGGCACGGGTTTGGAGTCCTCTGGTGGCAAGAAGCTGTCATCATGAGTAGAGCCAAATAAGCCTGCTGGCGCCAGAGAGAGCCTGGGGACCCCCCCTCTTACCCTCACATCCCATCAGAGGTGTGCAGATCCAGTTAGTACTGCCTCGTGAGAGCTGATTATTAAATATTCAGAAATGTTGTTAGCCAGTTATTAAACCATTCATAGCTTGAGGATGACGCTGGTGGGAATATTTGTACCATTGAAATCAGCTACAAATCAGGCCTCCTGCGCCCTGCACCCCCCTCCCCAGCCTGCTGCCAGCGCGCTACTGCCCCCCACTCTCCATACAGCCCCACTGGCCCTCAGCTGCCCCTCACCCACCTTCACGTCTCCATCGGGATAGGCGCTCAGAGCTGGGTTGTGGCCACTTCTCTGAGTAGTCCAGACACTACCCTACCTCCAACTGCTGTGAGGCTGGGGGCAAGCCCCTTGCCTTCTCTGAGCCTCGGGAGCCCCACCTGTGCTACCACAGAAAACTTGTCTCCTTGCTGGAGAGCCAGGTGTCTGAAAAGGGGAGGAGGAAGAGGGGCTGCTTGGGGTGAAGGGCTCCAGCCCCCCGGAAGCTCATAGTTCCTGAGCCTTGCTGTGCCCCCTGACTGCTCTGCCACCCCGGCCGCTCACAGCCGGTTGCAGAAGCGTGTTGGTGGTGGGGTGAGGCACTGCAGGGGAGCCATTGTCCAGCTCCAGGGTGCCACCTTCGGGGACCAGCACTTCCAGCACTGGTAGAGACCCGATCAAATGGACAAAGGGATCAGTATTAAAATCTAAGGAGAGAGCATTCCAGGCAGAAGGACAGTTAGTGCAAAGGCCCTGAGGCAGGAGGGGCTAGCATGTTTGAGGACAGCAAAGCGGTCAGTGTGACCAGATCAGAGAGGGTGGCTCGAGAGTGGCAGGAGCTGAGGTCAGGGAGGGAGGTGGACAGGGGCCAGGACAGGGAGGCCGTGGTGAACCCTTAGAATTTCATTCCGAGTGAGATGACAAGCCCTCGGCAGCTTTCTGAGCAGCGGGGTCTGATGCTCTTCAAAGATTCTGTGTGTTAGGCCCCGGGCTAAGGGCACTGCACATGTGGTCTCCCATGAGTCCGCACCCCATGGGCTCCACTTAATGCTGGTTGTGTTTCCTCCTTGAGGGGTCTGGGGCCCCTCTCCCTGGCAGGGCAGAGGGCTTAGGGGACATGGTTTGAAGAAGCAGGAACCCTGGAATGTCCAAGATTAGTCATCATCTTAGTCAGCTACCTCCTTCCATGGAAACCAGGGCTCCGGGAAGGACAGGTCAGACATCAGAGTCACAATGAGGTCAAATGCCAGAGACCTGCAGGGTCAGCGGTAATTCCCGCCTCAGCTTTCCCAGTTCCTGGCTCCTCCCCCCATGCTGCTCAGTTCCAGAGTGGGCTCCTGCACTGGCTGCTGTGTGATCATAACCACAGCCACCGTTTGCTGGGCCTTACTCTGTTCCCAGCACCCTGCACAGCCCTGACTCGGCCTCATGAGTCCTGAGTTACAGACCAGGAAACAGCTTAGATTCTGTGCCCAAAGGCCACCCAGCCCATGAGTGGCCGAGCAGGAATCTCGTACAGGCATGTGACTCCCTCCCTGGGGTGAGCAACACTGCCCCCATCCCCGAGGTTGTAGCCAGCACTAGTCCAGGTGACGTGGGAAGGTCTTTGCCAGGTGCCTGGCCCCAGGAAGCACTCCTGGAGTGTGGACTGTTCTCACTGCTGTCTTTGCTGTGCTGCAGAGGCTCCAGCAGGCCAGCCGGCCAGCCATGGACTGGGGCCCATCGCTGGAGGAAAACCGGACAGGCATGTATGTGGCCACGCTTGCCGGGAGCCAGTCGCCCAAGCCGCTGATGGTGCGCATGCGCAAGTACGGGGGCATCACCGGCTTCGAGAACACCGCCATCGAGGTGGACCGTGAGATTGCCGAGGAGGAGGAGTCGATGATGTGAGGCGGGAAGCAGTGGACCAGAGGTCCTGCTGCTGTGCAAAGGCAGCAGTGCCCTCTGGGGTTCTGGGAGGCTTAAGGCTTCAGGAAGTTGCCATGTTGATGGAGTCCCCAGTGCAAGTCCTTCTTTGTGGTCTCTGCCTCTCCTGAGATCTGTCCCCCCTTCACGTGTGCACGCGCACGCACGCGTTAGAAAGCTGAGAGTGACCCAGCTCAGCCCTTGCTGCCCAGGGGGAGAAACTGAGGTCAGGGAGGAGGACTTGACTGAGGCCTCATGGCAGAGGAGACTGAAGCCCAGGCCTCCTGACCAGCCAGGTCCCTTTCTCATGTGGCAGCTGTCACCACCCTCCCGTCTGTGTACACGGCCCAGGCCCCTTCCTTCTCTCAGGGAGCCTGCCCCCCACCCTTCCTCACAGCCAGAATCTTTAGCTGGGCAGGGCCTCTCAGGGCGTCTTGGGCCCCCAGGCCCCAGGCATTGAGGATGAGCAAGTCAAGCAGGGGAACGACCCCTGTGAGTTCAGGTGCTCCGGCCAGGTTTCCTGAAGGAGGTAGGATCGGAGGGTTCTGGAGGTTGGGCAAGTTTGGAGAGGGAGGAGGAGGAGGGAAGGGTGGGTGAGGAAGGCCTCTGGGTGAGGGGCAGACCCAGCCAAGGCATGGGTCCCACTGTAGCTGCTTCCTCCTCCCCTGGGGCCGGGAGGGGGCTGCCTGCTGGGCCAGAGACCAAGGGCAGGAACAGGAAGAGTGTGGGAGGAGCAGTTACCAGGTACAACAGGGTTCAAGGAGGAGTGCAAACTACTGGGGAAGGGGAGCCCGGGAAGGGGTGGGCAGGGGACTTGCATGACCTGTTTGTGCTTTAGATAGAATGTTCTGGGTCAGCGTGCAGGGTAGACTAGAGGGACAGGGTGGAGGAGAGGGGTGGTAGAGAGCTGGTGGGGGTAGGGAAAGAAGAGGGACCTCTGTGTAGGGAGCCCTGGGCATGACTACAACCGAGGGGAGAGATGCCCGACATGCACAAGCTATGGAGATGGGAATGAGGGGCCGTAACCAAGACCCAGGGCCCCTACCTTCCTTTCTGCCTTGTCCTGGTGGCCCTCACTGTGTGCTCCAGCTCCGGGCACTGCTGGGAAATTGGCTTTGGCTGTGGATGACCGGGGCAGCTAGGAAACTCGGAGATGGCCCCCACACACGGCTGACTGGTCTTGTTGCTGCCCACTGTGCTCCAGGGCGTGCGGGGCCCTGAGCCTGGGCACGAGGGGGTGGAGACAGAGAGCAGAGGGCAGCTGACACCCCAGGCCTGGGGCCGGAAGGGGCTGCCCTGGGGTCCGTCCCTCCGTGAGAGATGAGGGTGGGGTGTGAACACGCCTGAGCAGGTCTGCTGCACAGGGCGCACTGCAATGGAGCTGTGCCAGCCTCTGCACCCATCTCTCTCCTGGTGTCTCCCCGACCCATCTGTGTTCTGCTGGTTTACTGTTAATAAAACCCAATGAGGTCGTCCTGCTTACCCTGTCTCCTCACTGCCGAGAGCCATGAGGTGAGCAGCACAGGGCTTTCCAGCTCCCATTGGACAGATAAGGAAACTGAGACTCAGCTGCCACCGCCCGCCCTTCTCTCCTCTATGGCAGTGGCGGGTGGGGCTGAGGAAGGATGTTGAAAAAAATGAAGAAGGCCCTTAAAGACCAGTTCGTTCCCCCATTACACATACGGACAAGCCAAGGCCCACCGAGGAGAAGAGACTTGGTCAAGGTCGCTCAGCCGAGGCCAGCGGAGCTGGGGACAGACCAGGCATGCCAGCATTCCCCTCTCCCTCGCCAGCTGTTCTCCTGCCTTCTCTGCAGGTGACTCTGGAGCTCGAAGACCTGGCTTGGGAGGAGCCTAGATGTTCCCAGGCTGGAAGAGTTTCCTGGTTCTCCCCACCCCCTCCTGGCAGGACCTTGCCATATGAAAGAGCCTCGGAGCCTTTCAAATTCGAGGCCCAGGTGTCTGCAAAGGCTTTGATTGGGGGTGGAAAGGAAGGGCCTGCATGCTGCATATTCGGATATTAATAAATGTCCCCTAACAAAGGGCCAGGCCCCCCTCCCACTCCTCTTTGTGGGGGCTTTAGTGGGGGAAGAGAGATGGGTTTGCTAATTTGCGGAGGATGTAAGAACAGACCTCATAATTCAAGATGCTTCTTCCCACACCCAAGGGGTGGGCTCCAGCCTCGCTCACAGAGTCCCCTGGCGCCAGCCCTGACAGTGACCCTGAGCCTGTGCCTCTGTCCCTGGCTCCCCCTGCTAGGGCTAGGACAGACCCCAGGCCCAGGCCACCATGGCCTTGTACAGACTCTTCATGTGGCTGCATCTTGTGAGTCAGGGACAAAGGATCCTAAGTCTAGGCTTCCCCCTGGACTCTGAGTCTGCAAATGGCGGACCGTAGGAGTCTGTGGACCACCCCAGCTTCCCGCCCCCCCGCCTCTCCTCCCTGCTTTGCTTCCTCCTGCCTCTCCTTCTCCCTGCTCACCACCCTGCAGCCAGGCCTGCGGTTCCTGGACTGCCTGCCCTGGCCCAGTCCCCCGGGCTGTCCTGCTTTTCCCATTTCCGCTGCTCCCAGACAGCCATCCTACCGCACCACCCATCCTTCCCCTGGCCGCCCGCACCATCTCCCAGTTCCTCCCATCACAGCCCTTTGATTGACCCCTGCTTCGGAACAGACCCCAACCAGGTCCCAACCCCTGGGGGGCCCAGGGACCCCCAGCTAGAGGACTCCATGACATCAGAGTCGGTCCCTGGAAGGAATCACAGCCTGCCAGGGTAGAAGCTCGGCCAGGAACCCTGGACTGTCCTCCCAGGTGGTAAAACCTGGTGTCTGCAGGACCAGGCAGGGAGCCCGGGAGGTGAGGCTGCAGGTTTTCACAGGAGAGTAAGTGGCAATGAACCGCTAGTGAACAGTAGAGAAGCAAGAGAGGGTGGGGACTGTGGTGAACCCGAGACGAATGTGGTTGCAAGGTATCTTGGCTTTTTAAGAGAAGTTGAAAGTCTGAACTTGTATGAGAAATTCCATTTTTAAACATGAGCAACTGATTCAAAAGAGGTAAAGCAGCGTGGCTCCTGTGGGGCCTCCCATGGGCCTCTCTGCATTCACAGGGGATGAGCTGCCGTAGGGGCTGGGCTTGCCCCAAGTCCCAGGTGAGAACGTGCTGCTGCTGAGGCCAATCCCCGGGCTCCCCGCCCTGATCTGTGCTCCGTGCTCCTCCTCAGCTAATCTCCATGTCTGTAGTCCCTTGACCTTGAGGGGTTGGTGGGGGCCCCTGAGAGGCGACATCTGGGTCTGGCTGGGGTGTGGTGGAGGGTACCCGAGGTCCTCCATTCCTGCTCCGGGACTCATCAGAGAAGGCGTTCTCTCCAGCAGTGCTGGGAAGTGCTGAGATGGGGCACAGGACCATCCACAGTCTCTTCCAACCTATGATTTGAGAGCAAACACAAGGGGGCGGGGCAGAGAGGGGAGGGGCATTTTATCATTAGGGCCAGCCATATTCCCAAGGTCAAGTGAGGGTCAACAGAAAAAACCAGGGATCACAAGGGTTAGTGTTTGATCCCGCCCTCTGCGTTCCCCTCCACCGCCCCGGCCAAGTTCATCCTTACACGGTGTCCTGAGTAGGCCTAGGCTCCCGGTCCAGTGTCTTCCCCATCCACCCACGGGAATCCTGCCTGTTCTTTTGGGTCTCAGCCCTACGTCTGGCGAGCCCTGACAGCCCAGCCCACGTGCGTAGAGCGCTTCACTCACATCCTTCCGAGACACCCCATTTCGTTTCCAGGCGGTCAGGACTCTTATATCACACTCCTCGGACACCAGAGGGCTTGGGGTGGAGGGTGGGGATGCGCGGGCTGCTCAGCCACACAGACCTGGGTTCCTTCCCAGATCTGCCCCTCCCTGACAATGTGTCCTTGGGGACCCACCGTGCCAATTTACAGCTTTGCACAAGGCAGCATCGTGCTGAAAACAGTTTGTTGGTGGCTCTGGGGGCAGCCAGCAAAGAGTTAAGATGGCCCCAGTCCCTCTGAATTCCACGTGACCCTGGGTTGCTGAGCCTTCAGGTCTGCGGTGGACGCGCTTCTCCAGACTCATTTTTTGCTGGTGGCTCATGGAAAGTTTGGCTCCGTGAGCTTCAGGCCACTCCCTCTGGGGCCGAGGCCTCGCTGACGCTGGTCCTGCCCTGGAAGGGCATCCAGGGCCGCCCACCCGCCCTTCCTCCCTCCCTCAAATCCTCGGGCAGCGCCCCCTTGTTCTCCCTGAGGGAAGACAGAGCGGCTGCCTGCTCGCTCTGGCCACACAGAGGCCTCCTCCCAACAACCCCATCCGGGATCACTTTTTATTTAGGGGAAAGAAAACCTTTTCCTACTAAAAAAATGGTTCCACAGCGTCTGTGAGCTGCATCCCTCTGAGAATTGTGGTGGGCAGGCATCAAGGCCAACTTGGACGTCCCTGGTCAGGGTCCCGTCTCAGCCCCACTACTCCAGGCTGTGTGACGCGGCTGCATCTGCTCCCACACCCCTCTGGGTCCCTATGTTCAGGTGTATAACGGGGAGAATGACTTTCCCTTAGCGGAGGATTAGATGAGGCAATGCAGGTGCTCAGTGAGCATTTTCAACAAATAATCAGAGTGCTTAGAGCAAAATAGGGCATGCAGAAACCTTCCAGGTGGGAATAGCTCCGTGAGCCTACTGTCCCTTGGGTAGATAAAGCAACTGAGGCCCAGCTCCTGCCCCCTGCCAACCCAGGGAGAAGGAGGGCAGGGTGACATGCTTGGAGCCAGAGACGGCCAAGATGGAGACCCAGGGCTTGCTGACACCGTTCAGTTCCATGGCAAGGCGCCTGGGAAGCTGGGCCTCAGTGTGCCCGTCTGTAAAATGGGTGGGTGGGACAGAAATAGTGTGTCCCACAGAGGTGCCTGTGGGGAGAGCCATATGGAGAAGGGAGTTGCCTGCCCAATTCGGCCTTCTGCTAGAGATCACGCCGTGGTGAGCCACAGTAGGGAGCAGAACCCCCTTCTTTGAAGCTGGATTTGGGGCTCGGCTCCTCTTACAAGACAGAGTTAATGATTAGGGGCCCTGTGCCTTCTCCGGTGAGCCTGGATGCCCTGCCAAACCAACAGGAGGTGGAGGATGCGGGGTGGGAGGAGGGCACAGCAATAAAACCCTCTGGGCCTCAAGCCTGGCTTTAACCTTGACTCTGCTGACCCAAGGTCAGGGTCACAGCTATGAGGGCTTTGGGGTGTCTTGAGAGTCAGAGGCAGGGGAGGGACCTATGGTCAATATTGACCTAGCTGAGTCAGAAGAGCAGGATAGGGAAGCGGGAAGGCTGGGGCGGGGCTTGCTGATAACTGAATCTTCCAGCTCCAGCATGATTGTGGGAACCGGGGAAGGGGTGCTCGATGCAGAATTCCCAAACTGGGTGCTTACTAAAACTACAGCTGCCTGGAACCCTGCCCAGCCCTAATGTAGTCTACTCTCTTGAGGGTAGGGCCTAAAACATCTGTATTTTTAGCAAACTCCCCGGGTGACTCTGTGGCAGCCAGCCCAGTTCCCTTATTCAGGGACCACTGAGATCCAGAGAGGGAAAGTAATTCGCCCAAGGCCACACAGCAGAGGTCAGGGTGGGGTGGATGATAATTCTCCCTTTTTTCTTGGGAAGGAATAGTGTTTCTCTAAAGAGCTCCATCCACCTCCAGCTGTGTCCCAGGGCCCAGGAAGGGATGGCGGGTCCAGGCTGTGCAGAGGGAAGTGGCCTCTGACCTTGGCAGGCCCAGATGGAAAGGGAGGGTGGGGCTCGTCCGGGAGGAAGGACAAGGAAAGGGGGCCATTCCCACAGGACTGGATCTGACCGGCTTGCCCTGTGCAAACACTCCCAGTACCTGCTGAGAGAGGTTTCCTAAAAGATCTGCTAGGGCCCCAGTCTAGGCAAGGCCATCTTCACTGCTGGGGACCCACCCTCGCTCTCAGCGCAGTAGATGGGGGCACCCTTGGCCCCTGGACATTTCTTGCCCTCCTTGGCCTCCTCCCCAGCCCTTTCTCCTTGACCCCTCAGCCTTTGCCTCTGCTTTCCACCCACATCTCAACCTGTTCCGCCCCTCACAAAGCCCCCCCCAGAACCCCCAGTTGCTGCCACACTCCTGCTCCTTCTTCCCGTTCCCCCAGGCTTTACACCTCCAGGTCCAGCCCCCACCCCTGCCTGCCCTGAGTTCTGGTTCTCTGCGTGGCTCTTGCTCACTGGGGTGGCGTCGAGGATTCCTGGGACAGGAGCCCAGCCTGCTACAGCCTATTCTGGAAGGCACTCAGCATGGCCAAGATGCAGAATCTCACCTCCCTCCCTCACATCCTGGACCACCGCGGCCTGGTCCCTTCCATGTGTGCTCCACAGGCTCCTCGTTCACAGAATGGAGAGAAAAGGGGAGCCCAGGAGAGGCTGAGGGCACACAGAAAGGCAGCGGGGTGTGCCATTGCTCCGGCAGAGGTGGGGGTGACGCTCACACCCCAACATCGTGCAGTCCTTCGTTCCAGCAGCAGGTATCTGCCAGTGACTGCTCGGCGTTAAGAGAGAAAATGCCTGCTGCATGTGGCCTGAGTGTGGACAAGATGCTGTCACGACTTTGAGGAGTGCCTAGCTTTGCAGATGCTTGCTCAGGTGACTTCAAATGAGGTGGGGCTGGGGAGACGGGCAGTGGAAGCCGGGAGAAAGGAGGAGACTTCTCGGAGAAGACACCAGAGCTGTGTCCTGAGGATACGGAGTGTTGAGTTGAGCAAAAGAACAAGGGGTAACCAGCCCTCTCCAGTGGGTTTTGGACTATATGGGCAGTGAGGAGGCGGAGTCTGTGGGTGTAGACAACCGAGTTACGAGGCAACAGCTGGAAGGGGCAGAGGGTCAAAAACAGAGGGGTTCCTAAGAATCCCAGTCACTGTGTGCTGTCTGTCCAGAGACACAGACGGGAGAGCGGGAGACCCTGGGGAAATGGAGCTGTGCCCTGGAGCCCTGGCTCTGTCTTGCAAGAAGACTCTGCACTGAATCTCATTGTCTTCATCCTCAGAATAGTGGCTGTAGTAACTGGGACAAGAGGTGTGGTGAAAGGCTGTGAACTATAAAAGGTCATGTTCTTTTAGATAATAATAGTGTTTGGGTGGAGCTGGTACTTTGTGAGGGTTCAAGGATACCTCTTGAGGTCAACTGGGAGCGCCCACAGCCCCATAACACAGCAGCCACCCATGGCAGGCGCAGGACATCCTGTAACCTGCTCCTCTGCTTCCACCTACTGGCAAGTGTCTGCAATGGCATCCCAAGCCTCAAGCCCTTACTCCTGTCTAGGCTGGAGAGCCAGGGCTCAGGAAGGACGAGCTGGGTGGCCTGGCACTAAGATTTTGCCAGTTCGAGGGCGAGACTGCAAATGGAAGCACCCGGGTCCCTCTGCAATCAGCCTTGGCCTCTGCTGTCACCGTGAAGGCCCTCATGTGTGTGAGGGTCCAAACTGGTCTCCAGGAGCTCTGAGGCCTGGGGGCTTGTCTGTGAGGTTGGGCCAGGGGAAAAGAATGGATGGGGAGGAACTTCTTCTGAAACAACCTCCTCCTTATACAAGGAACCGAGGCCTGGAGGAGACTTGCCCCTGGTCCCTGAGGGAGACTTTGCTGTTTCCTGATTGTGACAACCTCTCCGCTTTTGTTAAGCGCCCCCCATGTGCCTGAGAGTCCCATCCCTGGCTCTAAGGTTGGGACACGTGGTCCCAGCATAATTTCACAGTGATTGGCTCAGCCTTGAGCATGTGACCAAGTTGACCCAATCAGAACGAAGATCTGGGTTTTTATTTGGCAACTGGGGAGATCTAGAACAGGAAACAAACGAGTGCCCAGTGCTTGAGCCAGACAAGGAGACAGCGTGCACAGAAGTTTGTAGCTATTTATTGCACTGAAAACACCAAGAATAAAACAGACACCCCTCTTTTCCCCCCTCCCCCCAATAGCAGAAAGTTTGAGCAGTGGTCATTCAAGTTCACAGCCACATGTTTTTAAAAACAGAAAAGAAAACAAGAAAGAAAAGAAAGAACCAAAACAAAACCCCAAACAGATAGTAACAAAGAAACCAGCACGGGGAGTCTGCAAACACATCCCCCCAGGGGGTCTTCCCTTGAAGGAAGACAGGAGGCCATGGTCAGGGTTAACGCCACAGCGGCTTGAACCCGGGAGAATACTTTCCGGTAAACGTGTTTGCATGCTGGGACCTAGGTCTTGTCTTAGGTCTGTATTTTTTGCATCGGCAGGATGTTTTGAAAGAGCACAGAGCTGACTGTCTGGTCGGGGTGGGCGCTGGGCTGCTCTGTCTGCTGTCTCCCCTGCCTGCTGCCTCAGGATCGCACTGCTGCCCCGTGGCCCACACCGGCCAGCTGCCCGCCCGCAGGCGTGGCCTCCGCAGAGGGGCCATCTTAGCCTGGGGCAGGGACTTGCCTCTACTTCCCTGGTACTTAGAGAGGGACGCAGCGGACAGGTGTGTCAGCAAATGAAAGGCAGGACATTGGTGTCCTCCAGCTCAGTTTCTTCTTGTGGGAAACTGAGGACCAGAGTGAGGAAAGGACTTGCCCAGGGTCACACAGCTCGTCTGGCCAGAGCTGAGAATGGAACCCTAATAACCCCCAAGCACAGCTCCTGCCCCACAGTGCACTGCTGATACGCAGTTGACAGGCACCAACGAGAATGAAGGGGCAGGTCGGGGAGGGGAGGGGACTGGCCTGGCTCAGAATGGAACAGGAGTCCAGCCAGCGACTAACCCTGTCGGTTCTCGCAGATGTATTGGGTTTCATCTCACCACCCCGTTTGATCCCCCATCAGCCCTGCCACATAGACTGGGCAGGAATATTTAACCCCTTTAACTGATGGGGACACCAAGGCTGAAGAAGAGACCAGACTTGGCCTTGGTAGTTGCAGCATCCCCTGGTGAAGGCCACGCCTTTGGCTTGGGGATGGCCGTGGGAGCTGGCAGCTCACAGGGAGGCAGGTGGCTTTGCTGCTGGGGTGCTGGGATCACTGGGCTTTACTGGGAAGCCCTCTGGGCCAGGGGCAGGCCAAGTGCCCGCCCCTGAGCCTCGGCAGTAGGGTCTCTGCCAAGGCTAGTGGCCAGTGATCAACCAGTTTGGAGACCAGGAGGCTCAGGTAGCCTCTTTCCTGGCCTGTTGCCCCTGGCCTGCCTGCTTCACCTGTCCCCAAGGCAGCAGCAACTGAGAAAAGAGCCCAGCAGACAGCCCATGATCGGGAAAAACTCAGAAAGGTCTGGATCAAACATGCCTTTCAGTCCTGTTCTATCCCACCACCCAGGACTCCGCAGAGGGAATCAGTGCCTCCTCTAAAGCCGTGGGGATGTGGCTCTTCCTCCCCTAAAATCCTCCAGAGGGGACAATATCTCATGCTGGCAAAACACGGCCACACAGAGGCCAAAAGCACAGAGAGGCAGCGACATATTTCCAAGTTGGACACTGAGAATACAACCTCTATTTCTTTTTTTGTCCAAAACATGTAGATTGGTTTTGCTGAGTGTTTTTTCTTCTTTTCTGGGTTTTTCAACATACTTACTGCATATAAAGTCATGCAAAGAAAACAGTGCAGACAGTAGATTCTAGTGGACGTGCCAAGGCTTCCACATCAGAGGCAATCCCGGGGAAGAGGGCGCGAGAGAGGAAGAGAAAGAGGGAGGGAGCGATGCGAACCCATGGCGGATGGACGGGGCGTGAAGAGCAGACACTCCAGGGCTCTGCTTGGACCAGCAGACACCGAGGGGGCTGACGATGAAGACACATGCTGATGAACCACCCCCAGAGACGGGTGGGGGCGCTGGGGGTGGCACACAGATGAGGTGGGATGAAATCCTGGGAAGCATGGTAGTGAGGACCCCGGTTTGGGAGGCAAACAAAGAAAAGTCCAGGTGTTTCCATCCTGACAACTTCCCTCATTCTGCTTGCCCCGATTTACTGTTGCTTATCAGCACTAACATCTGATTTGGTCCTCAAAAGAACCTCGGGACCAAAATTTCAGTGAGGTCCTTCCTGAGGGGGCTGAGTCCCACTGCCGGGGTAACCATTGGTGACAAAATCCATCTCCAAGATGATATTTAAAAATAAATAAATAAAAGACCTAGAACAGAAGAAAAATCATCCTTCTGCCCTCTCCCCACCTCTCTCCCCAACCCAACCAACCCTCTTCACACGAATTGAGAGGTCTAGTTATTACATAAATATCCATTAACGCAAAATCCGCTTACGAAACACACAGAAGTTTGGCTGTAAAAAGGCATGCGGTCCAAGTAGAAGTGATACCTAAACATTGCTTTCTTTTGCCCCCAAAAAGCAATCAGGTTTTCTCCCTCAGAAGCGATGAAGCTGGAATTCCCCAGGCCTGATGGAGGGGTGGAATGGGCGGTCATGTTGGAGGTAAACATCAGAGAAGGGAGAAGGAAAAAGTGGGGGCACCCTGAGAGGATCGCGCCCCCCCGCGCCGAAGGAGAAGTGGTGGGCGGAGACCTGGAGGGAGGGCAGGGTGGGAGAAGCGGTGGGGAGCCAGTCTGAAGCGGGAGGAGGCTCCGAGCATGCGCTCTTCTCTCACTCTCCCACAGGGGAGGTCGGCTCAGGGGGTCGGGGGTTCCTCTGCCTTTCCCAGGGGGGATCTCTGGAAGGGGAGCGATCAGGAATCTCCCAACTCCGCCTCTCCTTCTCCCCAGCCCCTGGGTGAACACACAGCTGGGCTTTCTGGCCTGCGGCCAAGGCCCACCAGGCCTACGACAGCCAGGTAGGGGGTCCCGGGGGCCAGCACGCAGGGCACCCAGGCCTGAGGAAGCTCCGCCCCGGCTGGGGACAGAGACTGAGAGCGCCAGGCGGGAGGCGGGGAGATGTGGCCATTTGCTCTGAAGACATGGTGGCTTTGGGGGGCAGGTTTTCTTGATACAGGTATGAAGGTGACGGTGATGGCGGTGGTAGTAGGGTGACGTGATTGGGGGAATTCCAGCAAAATCCAAGGTGGGAGAAACAGCAGCGACATTCCAAGGACGAAGAGTAGATCTCTGCGGTACAGTGCCCCAGCCTGGTCCTTCAACTGGAAGACACGATATGCACGGTGGGTATGCAGGTGCACCTGAGGGCGCCCCGTTTTCCTGAGACAACCACCTGGCCTTCCTCCCTAGATGGAGTTTAGGCTGCCACCTGGGGGACCCGCCCAGCTCCTCCCTAGGACCTGCACGCCTGGTCTCCTCCTGTGGTCCTCCCGCCCTACCCCTGGACTTCCTTTAGATCATCCTAATGACAGCTGTCAGGTAGGAGGGGCTCTTACTGGGGCAGGACAGAGGGAGCCCCAGATCTGTGGAAGTGGACGATCTGCCATTTGCCGTCCCGGCGGTGCCAGACGCGGGTCTCCTCGGACTGGGCCGTGCGGGGGATGCCGCCGGCGTCCAGATACTGCGTGATGCGGATGTAGGCGATGCAGGCCGACTCGTCACCCATCAGGTGGATGTGGGGGTTCAAAATGGTAGTGTGCACGGGCTTGCTGTTCCGGGACCACACTGCAGGCGGGATGGGAGCAAGCAGAGCAGATGAAACTGGCGGGCTTCCCGCCTGACTTCCTTCACTTCTCCAACTCCCAGCCACCCTCCCCGTGGAGGCCCCTCTGCCTGCCTCATTTCCAGAGGAGAGGTCTCTGTGACAGGGCTCAGCTACCTGGGAGACAAGGCAGAACTTCTGGGTGACTGGGTCATATCCCAGCTTAGATACGCTGGATCTCAGACACTCTGAAGTTGTTGAGCCCAGGGAAATAGAATTTTAGAATTATAGTGTCTCAGACACACAGAAATATAGGACGAAGACGATTATAGAATCAAATCAGTTTAGACTAGAGTTTCAAACCCAGATCCCTACAGAGGCCAGGCAAGTACATGAACGAGGGGCTGAGCTGGGTATAAGGTGCTAAATGACAACTGACCTTTTGCCTCTGGGTCAGGGAGACAATAGGGAGTGGTGGAGACTGTGGTGAATTGCTCGCCACGTCCCATCTACAGAGGGTGCTCTGTACACAGCTTCCCTGCTGGCTGCTACATGAGTAACTGGGACCCATCTTGCCTCACTTTCTGACTTTTCAAGAGAATCTAGAAATCTGGATTTTTATGTGGAGATGTCTCATTTTTAATTATTGACATCTACTCCAAATTTAAAGCATCACTCAGGCTGCGTAAAACATATGTGCAGTCCAAATATGGCCTGTGGGCCGCTCACTTGCCACCTCTATTCTCAACATGTAGAACTACGGAAACTTGGGGAATATTAAGATTAGAGACGCACAGAGTCTGGGGAGTGTGAGAGCGGCACTCACGGTCATGGGATGAGGTCGGGGAGCTTTTCAGAGTTAGGGAGAGAAGCATAGCCCTTATAATCATGATAGAACCGACAGAAATCTCTGACACTTTTTCTCTATGGGAGACATTAGCCACCGTTATTATTGTTATTATTATTTTACCTATTTTGATTCTAGGAATTCTTCATGTTTTTCAGCAAGGTAGAAAACAAAAACACAGAGAGACGATGACCCGGTGAGGGTCTGGACAGGGGTCACGGGCATCTTGGGCTCCAGAGCAACCCTAGGCCTTTCCTTAGCGTAGCCCAAACATAGGTCCAAACCCCGGACAGCACGTTGCACCCTTAGAGATGCCCGTTCAAGAATCTATAGCATTGACCTGGCCAGTGTGGGTCACTTGGTTGGAACGTCGTCCCATTAACTGAAAAGTCGCAGGTTTAATCCCCAGTCGGGGCACACGCCTAGGTGGCGGGCGCAGTCCCCGGTGGGGGTGCCTGCAGTCCCCTGTTAGGGTGCGTGAGAGAGGCAACCAATGGGAGGCTCCTCTCTCACATCAGTGTTTCTTTCCCTCCCTTCCCCTCTCTGAAACCAGTGAGCATGTCCTCAGGTGAGGATAAAATAAGTAAAACATTTAACAAAAACAATCTGTAGTATTAAAAAAAACTCCCGTCCTCTTTCCCTCTGTGATTCTGATGCCTAGCCAGGTTTCTGAGTCACCGATTTCCTGAAAAATAAATGCCTTTTTTCATTTTCAGGACTACAGAAAGCCTCCAATAGTATCTATTCCTAATATTATAATCACATTCTACTCAGGTTTTGGATGAAGGACTCAAAATCACTGATTTGGATGTGTAGACCCTTACAATTCTGGGCTTGCAGAGAGAATGTCCAGCTTTTGTGTTGTAGGCTTGCTAGTGACTCAGAGGTCAGGGGTCACCCAGTGGCCGCCTACAAAGTGCAAGGAGGCCTCCATATCCTCAACAGCACCCAGGGCTGAAGGCACGTAAGATGATCTATTTCAACACATCCATTTAGCAGATCTGGAAACTGAGGTCCAGAGAAGCAATCTAACTTGTCCCAAGCTGGGCCAGTTTCTAAAAGAAATGCAGTAGGACCTAAAAGAAGTCAGTCTCCATGTCGGACTGAACTAGAACAATCTAGAACAACCCCAGAAAGGACAGAGCTTAACATCATTGAGGGCACTGGGCCTTGCTGCTGTTGGCAAGGGTGGGGGCCCTGAGAGGCATCTGTAAAGAAAAACCACCCTAATGTGGTCTCTTGAGTATGCTGTCGGCTTTCAACACCCACCCCAGCGGATAGCACGGGAGGAAGACGTCAGGCGCTGCAGCAGGTCAAGGGAGGCAGGAGGGCGGGGCTTGGCCAGGAGTGGGCAGTCACTCTGGGTCTTGCTCTCATCGGCCCTTTGATGTGCGCAAGCCCAGAGTTCAGGGGCCAGCGCTCTGACAGGGGGAAGTGCCCAGACTCAGGCCCAGGGCTAGCACGGGCTCCTCTCTGTGTCCTTTTCCCTTTTTCCATCCCTGAGCCCAGAGAGTCACCTCAGCCTAGTCTCTGCTCTGCTCTGCTCTGCTCTGCGAAGACTGGGGGAACCACACCCCCAGAGGCAGACCAGTAGAGAGACAGCTGTGGGGACCTGCCACAGAGCTCTAGGGCGATGGGGACCGTTGGGGGCCCAGCCACCTTTCTTCACGTGACAGCCCAGCTTCCATTGCTGACCTTGGAGAATCAGAGTTTGATCAATCGAGGAGAAATGCAGCTTCCTTCTTCACAGCCCTTTGGGGGTGCTCTTGAGCCCCTGTACTCTATAAGATTCAGTCGGATTGGGTGCGGGCAAGAGCGTCATCCAGCTGGTGGCCCCAGGCGCACGGATGAGAGCGGCATGTGGAAGGGACGGCCGCTGGGGTGAGTCAGGACCGGGGTCTGCCACCGACTTTCTGGGCTCCTTTGGACAAGTCACTCCCCCTCTCTGGGCCTCAGTTTCCCCTTCGGTGTGATGAAGCATTGGACTAGATTCTACTTTAGTCACTTAAATTTCACCTTTACGTTAACCTACAAGGGCCACCTGTACTTCATTCAAATAACTTTTTTAACTGGATGCACGTTATTAATTTATATAAATGTATTTTACAAGAAAACTTTCGGGCACAATCATTAGAGAACACCCAGTATCACAGAACACAACTTTAATAAGTCCAGCGGAAATGAAATGCAGTTACGTAATCCTAGCTCCACACTCCTGCCTGCGCGAGCTCTCACCCCGAGACGGCCGGCCGCTCTGTTTGACGAAGAGGGAAATTAGAAAGTGTTAAGAGGCGTTCAGGACGGACCAGCACCTAACTGAACCTTTGCCTGCGTTGGAAGAGAATTTGGAAAGGGGCCGGCTTTCTTGCTGTGAGAACCAGTGTGGTTCTGAGTGCTGCCTGCGTGCCCTGGGGCCATCTGGTGAAGCCCCAGTGGCACAGGCCCTCCCTTTGGAAGACCCTGGATATGTCCCCTCCCAAGGCCTTCCTCCGAGTCCTCAGCTGCATGACCCTAACTTGCAGGTGCTTTGGTCCTGCCCCATCTGACCCCTGGCCAAGGTGAGACACAGTGAGAGAGCGCCCAAGGTCAGGCCCAGGCTCAGCCCCTGACAGCCCCTGGGTGCAAAGCTGCCGGGTCTCTCCTGCAGAGGAGAGGCCCAGGAAGGACAGACATGCGGACAGAGACCTAAACAAACAGGCAGGGCACAGCAGCGTGAGCTCGGGGCCTCTCTTCCCGAGACAGCCCGCCCAGAGGGGGCACTTGCATAACACCCCCAGAGACAGCTTCTGGGGTGGTCCCGGGTGTCAAGATGACTGTAACTTGTGTGTGTGCCCTCGTGGGGAGGCTTCCTTATCTGTAAAATGGGAATAAGGCCCTCCCCGGGGAGGATCACAGGCAGGAGAAGGCTGGGAGAGCTTGTCACGCTGATCCCAGGTCCCCATTCTCAGCCACAGGAGGGACAGCTGGCAGTTGGATGGGCCAGGGTTAGGGGAGGGAGCCAAGATGGTACCAACCCCTGTCCACTTGGATTCTTCCTCTTCTCTGGCTGCTGAGCCGCCCTGGGTGCCCTGCCCGTCACCCTGCTGTGCCATCCGGCAGGACGCGAACAAGAGCAGACAACAGGCACCCCAGACAGAAGGGATTGCTCACGGTTTTCAAAATAGAATCGATGGAAGTCCAGGCCCTCGACCAGGTTCCCCAAGGCCTCGGGTTCGAAGGCTGTCATCCCGGGGTCACACATCTTCCTGGGGGGAGGAAGTCAGAGGAAAGAGGGGCTGGGGTGGCCTCTCAAAGCCACCCTCTCATCCCAGGCCTGGACCCAAGGAGGGTGAGCCTGTGAAACTGGAGTGATCGCACCCCCCTTACAAGATCAATGAGGCAGATGGATGGGAAAGGGGCTGGCGAACTGTGCACTGCGGGGCATCACTGCCTGGCTGGGGCCATTTAGAACTGGGAAGCCTGGGTTCGGGTCCTGGCTCTGCCACTTTCCCAGCAGGTGGCTTAATCCCTCCAAGCATTCACTCATTCTGCACGAATGGCGTGCAGATTCTGCCCTGCCCGATTCAGCCTGGATGCTACGCTCCAAATCGCATCCCACCCTCCCGCTCTTGTCCAGGGCAGCGGATCCACAGGGGGGATTTCCTTATTTGTCTTCCTGGGAAGGAGACCTTTTCCTTGACATTAAAGTGACTTCTGCTCACCAAGAAGGTCTGTCCTTAGGGCGTGTTTTGCTACTTCAAGCAAAGATGCCCTACTGTTAGCTGCAGCCCTCACTGTGAGCCTCTTTCCTCTTCTGTGAGGTGAGGAGAGCAGTGTTCTGTAAGGCAATGCCCGGGAGGAGGGGGTGGGGCGTGGCCAGGGAGGCCCTTGGCCGAGGGTTTGCAGGGCAGTGCTCCCTCCCCGGTCTCAGTCTCCCCGCAAACCCTGACAGCTGGGTGGGGGAGGGAAGAACTGTCTCCCCGTCCCCAGGTCTCCATGGCACGTCATGGACCCCTGTGACAATGACAATGAATCCAGGGACAGAAAGTACCCTGGGAAAAGTAAAGATCCCAGTCTGGGGGTGGGGGAGGAACTGCGGATAATTGGAGGAGCGTGCCAGGCCCAGCGTTTTCTGAGCTGGACACCATGGCCAGTGCAGGGCTCTCTGTCCCTCTGCTGCCCTGACTGTCCTGTCCTTGTGACCCAGGCAACTCGCTTTTCCACTCAGGACCTCAAGTTCTCCAGGTGGATTAACCCAGCGCTGGGAGGCTGGGCTCAGACCATAGGGGATGCTCAGGATCCTTCCAGCAGCAGAATCCTCCAAGGCTGGGGGTCTGAGCTGGAGCAACTGGGAGGCTGAGCAGCACCCCCGCCCCGGGGAAGCCCCTCTCCAGGAGGTCCCAGGGCATCCCTGCCTCTGAAGGAGACCACCTGCTCCAATTTCACTGTGTATGTAGGGAAACCAAGGCTCACGATAGGAAGGGACTTATCCAGGGTCACACAGGGCCAGACCCAGGGCATCTCGGGCAAGAGGTCAGAACCTAGGGTGAACTACAGATGCCAGAGGAAGTGACATCACAGAGGGGGAGCTGGCCCCAGAAGTGGCACTGGGAGGTGTGGGGCCCACAGGAGCCACCTCTTTCCCTCCATCCCCGGCTGTGTCCCTGGCTGTGCCCTCTGGCTCTCCCATGGCTGAGGTAACTCTCTAGGGCCAGCACAAAACCCATGTAACAGTGCATTTCCGTGCTTTGATGCAGCACCCAGGGCACACACCCCCGTGCCCACCCCTGTGCACACATGCAAATGTGCATGCCAGGACAAGTGCGTGCTCACACAGGTACATGCGGCCTCAGTCTCACACCTGCACCTTCCTAGGTCCTGTTCCTCCAAAGATCACCAGTAAACTGCCGGGGCTTTGCCACCCGTTTCTGTGGAAACCCTCCCAAGTTGTCTGCCAAGCCTTTAGGAGACACACTTCAGCTCCTGGGCATAGTGGAAACCAGGAATAGGCTGCCCAAGGAGCAAACCCCGGCCAGGTTGTTCCCACCTCACCTGGACCCAACAGGTAGGGGTCATCCTGCCTTAGTCGGCAGCTTTTGTCCACTTAAAAGCATATACGGATACGGTCTCCAGATCCAAGCCTTGTCAGCCCTGGCCAAGAGACTGAGGCTCCAGCCAGGAATCCTGCTCTCCCTGTAGCCAGTTGAGGGCAGGCTCAGGGCCTGCTTCTGGGCCAGATCAGGAAGGGTGTGTGGGTGACCACCAGGGGGCGCTCCACCCCAGCCTTTGCACCCAGCTGCCCCTCCAAAGGCTGGTCCAGGGGTGTAGGGAACATCTTACACCACCTGTTTCATTTTGTTATTTTTGTGCACACTGCTTTACTCTCCAGAGGATTTAAGGTTCCATTTTGAGGTTCTTTAGCTCACCCTTGCTCACTGGAGGTACACACCCTATGGATTCCTGCCCACTCTTGCCCAGCTGAGGTTAGAGGTCTGTGGAGGTCCAGGTTGAAGACCCAGGCCCATGTGGCAAGACTAAGGACGGGCCTGCCTTCCTCCCCTCCTTCCCAGCTGCTCTGCTGGGGAACGTGATATGCGGAGCAGGAGGAGCAGGACCAAGACATAGAGAAGCATGGTGAACAGAAAGCTTAAGAAAAGCATAGAGTCTGAACGCCCAACAGAGAGACGAGTTCATTCTGATTCACAGCACATGCAGAGTGAATGGCTGGGGATCGGAGACGAGAACCCCAAAGTCAGCCGCCAGCACCGCCACCCCGCCGAACAGCAATCCAGGCAGGAGGACATGCAGGATGGGCCCAGGCAACTCACGTGTAGGACTCAAAATCTCCATTGCTTATGGCTTCAATCAGCTGCTCTGTCACTTTTATAATTTCCTGTTTCCGCACTGTAAGGCAGGAGGGGACACAGAAATAGCAGCAATCGTGACAGTAATGAAGCACCAACTACCATTTCCTGAGTCCTCCTCACGTGCCTGAGGGCCCGCGCACACTGCCTCATCTCTCCTCGGGGTGCGTCACTCCCACTTCACAGAAGCAGCTGAGGCCTGGACAGGTGAGAAAGGTGTGGAGGTTCCCTCGGCCACGAGGACAGATCCAGTGTCCCAGCCGGCAGCCTTTGCCTCCAAACAGCAGCCGTGGTGGGCATTCTGACCTAGGCCTGTTTCGATTCTAAAATACGCTTCCCTGTCACCTTGCTTTGCCCCCGAATCAAACAAGGCCAGTGTGGCAGTCGTCACGAACCAGGGGCTCCCCCATGCGCCAAATCGGGGTGCTAAGGCAGGTCTCAGGGCTTACTCATTCCTTAGGTCTGGGGGAGCCTTGTGCTCCATTAGGGTGCCTATAGGAATCAGGCACTGAGCTTTCCAGAACTTTCTAGGCATGATGAATCCCAGTTGCTGAGACCTGGCCTCCCCTGCCACCCTGAAACAACATGAACAGCTGCTGTCTTTCTGGCAGAGAGACAGATGTCACCTTTCTCAGTAGGTGTGTCATGTTCTGAGCCCCAGTGACCCATTGGTAAAATGGGGACACCATCACCTCTCCTTCATTCAGTGCTGGAAGTGCCGTGGAAAGAACTCAGCTTCGGTACCAGACAGGCTTCGTCTGAATTCCAGCCCGAGGCCCTACAAGGCGGGCAACTGTGGGCTGTCCCATGAGATGAGAGTGTCCCCACCCAGGGCAGGCATGAAGGTGGGGTGACGGGATGTGCACGAAGCACTCAGACCGAAGCCTGGCACACAGTAGGTACACAGTGTAGGTACACAGTGTAGGTGCCATTTGCTGCATCCTCCCACACGGTTGCCACAGCTGCTCCTCGTGGACACCCTGGGAGCCGGGCAGGGCCATTTTCCCCACCTGACGCCTGAGGAGATGGAGCCTCAGTAACGAAGGAATTTCAAGTCAGGTGTCCTGGGTCCCAGAAGGACAGCCCTGCCAGAATGGACACGTAGCCCATTTCTCGGTCTGGGAATGTGGGACAGAGACCACGCCTGTCCCTGACCTTTTCTCCTCGCCCCTGCCCAGGATACCCCACCCCATCTCACACTGGGGAGCTCACCTCAGACCCAGAGGGCACAGCGTCACAGAACAGCCAGGCTGGAAGAACCCCTGGAGACCAGGGGTTCAGCCTCATTATCAAACTATTGGGGAAGCAGAGGCCTGGTAAGGGGTTGTGACTTGTCCAAGGACATAGAACACAAGGTGCAGAGTTGGGCCCCCAGCCAAGGACATTTACCGCAGGGCTCAGTGCCCCGACACTTTCCCTGTCACTTTGGGCCTGTATGCTGTCTGTTCCCCAGCTCAAATACAGGCTTTGTGGAGGCTGGGCCATGGCCACCCCTGGCCGCTGGACCCCAGGAGCCGGGAACAGGCCCGCCCCGCGTGCGTCAGGCATTGTGCTATATGCCCAGCCTGCAGAATCTTATGGCTCACGGCATACCTTCCTGGGGTTATCACTTGCACCTCGGAGATGAGCAAACTGGAGGTGAGAGAAGTCAAGTAGTCTGCACCGGGGGACCAGCCACCCAGCGTTTGCAGCTCCAAAGCCCATCACATGCCCCCGCCCCCACGCACACCACTGCCCCTCAGGCAGGGTCCCCTGCCCAGCACAGTGCTTGGCACATGGTGGATGCTCAGCAAACACGGCAATCATCATCTTCAATGTCTGTTACCACCGTGAATGATGAATTATTTCTCTCTTGGCTCCACTATGATTCACTGGGGCTGGGAAGGGGTTCCTCTTAGACCCTGAGCTCTGCCAGGCCACTCTGGGGTCTTGCCTGGGGCTGGGGTGGAGGTGGCAGGAATAAATGAATGAGTGAGTGGCACCAAGCAAGGGTCAGGGGCTGCGGTCTTTGCCTTGTTTCCTGGAATTGCCTAAGTCACCTGGTGGCCTCTGTCCCTGGGGACCCAAGAGCCCAGCCTCCAGCTAACTCTGCCCTCCTTCGTGGAAGCTGGAGACTGAGGATGGGAGAAACCTGCCTTTGCTGGGAGACACCTGGTTCCAGCCTCTCCCACGCGGAGTTGAGGGGATGACCCAGAGGGAGCCCGTGGGCTCACCACTAACTGGTGCCCCTCCCTTGCCTCCACCGTTTGGATTTTAAGAACGCTTCCAGCTCATCACTCCGTTCATCACTCCACGAGCCTGTGCTTGATGCCCTGCCTCCCCTGGGCTGCTCTCCCCGCCATCTCAGACAGGCTAGCAAAGAGGTCAAAGGCATGGATTCTATAGCAGACTCCGAGTCTGCCTCTTAAAAACTGTGTGACCTTGGGCAAGGGATGTCCCCATGCCTCAGTTTCTCCCTATGTATAATGGAGCTACTAATAGTACTTACCACATGGGGTGGTTCTGAGGATTGTGGGAGTTAAGAATATATCAGAAGAAAAAGCTGGTACATATGTGGTCTTTGCTAAGAACCAGCTACTGTCCCAAGCCCTACGTAGCAACGTCTTTATGTAATTAACGATGTTTTATGCAAAGCACTTAGAGCAGCACCTGGCACTCCATAAATGAGGGCTCTGATGATTGTCACGTTCGAGTCTTTGAATGGGAAGTTCCCCCAGAGGACAGCCTCTCACCGCAGCCAGGGATGCTTCCTAGCAGCCCCGTCTGAGGCAGTTCCGTCTTGGTCAGCTTTTGGGGGCTCGCAGCCTCCGGGGCAGCCCGCTGCACTGTGCGGCAGCTCCTGCCATTGGTGCTTGCCTCCTCCTTTGTTCAGGTTGAAATCTGTCCCCCTGAAAGCTCCTAGTTCTTGTCCTTGTCCCTTTCTGATTTCTGGGGCCCTGTGCTGAGTGCCTGCCCCCCCGGCCCTGGACTTAGGCCCTTTCCCCCAGCAGCCTTCTCAGGACTGAAGGTCTCCAGGGTGTGGTTTGCAGGGTCTGACTCGAGCTGGCCGTCTACTCCCCCAGGTCTTTGGGCAATCTGGACGCCTTGCTGAGTGTAAGCACACAATCCCAGGGTGGCTTGGATATGACAGAATACCAGGTTTGGAGTAGCACTCTGTATCCCCTCCACGTTCCAGACACTATGCCTCTATTAATGCAACCTGAGGCAGTGCCTAACTTGGCTGTGCCTCCAGCCACTCTGGACACCAAGTATGCCAGCAGCCAAGGAGTAGGCAGGAATCGCCCAGCTTCATTCTCTGGGAGAAAAGATCTGGGGATCTAGTGCTCCATAAATCGGGAGAAATTCACTCTGGTTCTGGGCCCTGGCCACACCCTCAGCAATCCCACTGCTGTGTGAGGGGTTCGTCCAGCAACTGCCCAGGGCAACCTGTGGCATTTCTATCTGCCAGGCATTCACCCGACAGTGCCGGAGTACCCCCCAACAGATGGGAAAGTCAAGGCCCCAGAGAGGTTAAGCCTCTCTCTCCAGGCCACACAGCATGCCGAAGCTGAGATGGGACCAGCGTTTCTGGCTGACATTTCCCAGAACTCTGCCAAGATGCTGAGGCCCCTCTTTGGATTGCAGAGGAAATTAACTTTTCCCGGAGCTGACCAGGAGGAGGCAGGGGCGTGGGGAGAAGCCCAGCCAGGCGCAGTGAAACTCAGGGGGCGAGAGGCCTGGGGATGAAGCCCGAGGCGCTCTGAAATATTAATGTCCCTTTCTTTGCTCAGGGGAGAGTGTTCCCTGGAGGATGACATTTCTCATTAACTTTAATGTTAGGTCAGAATCCACCCCATCAGCTGCTATTCTCACTTAGGAAGAAGGCTTAACAAATTAACACCAGAACAGGGTTCTCTGGAAACTTTCTCTGAGGCCTTGGGAAGGCACAGGGCTCCTCTTCCCGGCCAAACACGGGGAAAGCTCCTGGCCAAGCCAGCGTCCCTTTGCTCAGATGTGGCCTTCACGTGTGGGGAAACTGAGGCAGGGAACGGGGCTCCGTTCGGCCATTAATGGCCCCATGTGCCCTTCCTCGTCCATGAGCCTCAGATTTCCTCTGGGAAAAGGGGCCTGGATGAGCTAAATAAAATTCAAGACCACAGATTTCCCATCCTGCTCTCTCTAAAGCAGAGAATTACCTCGCGGATGCGGGCCCTCGAGGGTGCAGCCCCAAGAGCCATGACCCCAGGTGGGAAATGCCTTTGGCAGCTTACATTTTGCATTCATAGCGCATACAAATTTTTCATTCTCTTCCAAATAGTTTCCTGTCTGTTTAATATAGAAATATTGGCCTTGAAATAATCTTTCAGTGAAATTGCTGTTCAAAAAATGTCATGTGGCTTCCTGTCAACAAAAAAATCTAAGATTTATGAAATAATCACCATGTGCCAAACACTGTGTAAGCACTTTATATGCAGCCTCTCATTTTGTCTTCACAGCAATCCTCTGAGGTTGGAACTATTATCATCACCTCTATATTGTTAAGGAAACTGAGGCTCAGAGAGGTTGAGTAAGTTGTCCAAGGTCAACCAGCAAATGGACCCCAGTGAAGAAGCATGGAGCTAGCTTGCCTCTGCGGTCCCTGTCTGCTCTGAGACTGGGATTACGGGGCCACAGCGGGTCTCCTCAAACTCTCACTCAGTCTTACCGTTGTGACAGCAAGCCTCAAATATGGGGGCCAACTTAGAAATACCATTTCTCAGCCCAACACAAAACTACAGAATCGGAATGCACAGGGGCAGGGCCAGAGCGCGGTTAGAAAATCGTTCTGGGAGGGACTTAGAACACTGACTTGGCCTTAACAGAGAATTCTTTTTTTCCCCCCTTGCTCTCCCCTGCCACCCCCCACCCCCACCCACTGGAATTCTTCTTCAAGATAACAATGTATTTTTTTAAAGGTTGCCACTAATGCCATCACAGAAAACTGGTTTTCTCCAGTGCCAGGCTATGGCATCAGTCATCACACCCCCCCCCAAGCTGGGACTGACCAGAGAGGGACACGTACGGGACGGGGCTGACCTTCCAGGGTTTCCTGGCAGAGTCCAGAGATAGTCATGGCATTTATTGTATCAAAACAGCCCACTAAGCCGGAATTGCAACTGTGCAAAAATATTTATTACGTAACAAAATGCTCTTTCCCCATCACTGTATTCTTTCAGAGGCAAACTATCTGAACGACTGAAAGGTATCTAAACATCTCTGGCTCAGGCCCAAGACTCTCTGGCCTCCCTGACCTAGCGGGATGTGGAGGGCTGGGTGCAGACAGGACACAGACCGTCCCCACCTGGTCCGAGGGTTTGGTGTCCCCTGACCCGAAGACAGCGCTTTGCCCTCCCTGCCCCACGCTGCACACACCATGGCCTCCAGCATGGTGGTTATGAGCCGGGCCCTCCAGCCACGCTGCCTGGGCTCAAATGCCAACTCCACCCTCACGGGCTACAGGACCTCGGGACAATCGACTCTACTCCTCTGTTTCCCAGGCTGTGGAATGGGCTTCTTTCCAGCACCCACCCACGGGCTGTCACGAAGCTCAGGTCGGTATGAAGTACTGCCAGCCCGGCCCACGGCAAGCATCCCACTGAAGGCCACCATTATGCCCATTACCACCCTGACTACTTCCTCCCTGACTCTGGTGACAGCTGGCCGGTGGTTTGCTCCCTTGTCCACAGGAGGGCCTTTGAGGACCTTCAGTCCCCGGCCACAATCGCTCCCGCATTCTGGGTTGCTCCTGGTAGCATTGTCTACACTCCCCATGCACCTGAACTCTCTGCATCTTGGCTTTCTCTTCCCTTACGGTGATTACATCCTGGTTTTAAAAAATCAGCGCACTTTGAAAATGCGAAAAACGCAGACTTCAAAAGGAAAACGCATACCACTAGGATACATTTATGATGTGAACATATTAAATTAATTCTTTCTGATACATATAAAAGTAGATACAGAACCCCTACGATAAGGAACATCCCTCTAGGTACCACTAGCGGGCTGAGCACCCCACACGGGGAAACGGTGTGCTTGGTCTGGAAGGAACCAAGGCGAGGTTCCATGCAGAGGGGCAGGACTCGGGCTTGGCATCAGGGCCGTCAGTGAAGGGGCCTGAGGAGGCCTGGGGGCCCAGGCGCCGAAGGCAAGGCCCCCCCTACCTTTGGTGTCTTCGTCCTCAATGGTGGTGTTGGTGCTCTCTGAGGATTCCTGCCAGAGAGAACAGGGAGCGGTGAGGCCAGCCTGGCCAGCAGGGCAGGCGCAGCCAGCGGGGGGCTGCCCTGGCTGCCTGATGCTGCAGCCTGGTTTCCGTAATCCTCACGGGCTCCGACATCCAGAAGGTCTCCTGAAAACCCTGGCAGACCTCCGAGCCTAAGGAGGGGAAGGGCCCAGCTAAGCAGGCAGCTGGTGGCGGGGGCACAGATGGAAGGATGGATGCAAGGAGATCCCTGGCCTTTCTGGAAGGGCTGGGAAGGGTTCCTGGGCTCTCTCTGCTTGAGGGAGCAAAGACGGGGTACTGAAGAGCAGAGAGGCACATGGTGGCCCCAGGATGGGGAAGGGATACACACGTGGGCAGAAAAGGAAGAGAGAGAGGGGGGAGAGGGAGGCCCAGAGCGAGAGAGCTGGGCTTTTCAAGGGAGAAAAACCACGAGTGCGGGAGACAGTGATGGAATCAGAAGAAGAGGGTGTGGGCCACCATGCCGCCACTGGAACGTCTAGACCGAGGCAGGGGCTGGCAGCTCCTCTGCCACCGGCCGACCCTATGAGGCCTTGCTCAAGAAGGACCTCTGCAGTGCCCACTGCTTTGGCCAAACCAAGTCCCTCCACCCTCACTGCACCTGGCACAAACCGAGCCCTGAGATGAGTTCCAGAGCAGAGGGCGGGAAAAGCGAGAAGCCAAGGGCTGGGTGTGGGACGGGGGTCAAGTCGGCCTTCGCACCCAGCGGAGTTCTCAGATCTACTGTCAGGCTGCTTGCTGGTCTGGGCCATGGAGTTGGAGGTGTCAACAGAAACACGCCAACAACACGCACACACAACGCACATGGTGTCACACGAGGCACACATACCGAGCACGCCCTGAGCGCCCTCTCCCCGCCCCGGGTTCCCCGTGCAGCCTGCAGGAGGGAGGCAGGAGCGAGGGGTCGAGGCCCAGCATTTACCGGCGTTTGGGAGACGGTAGACACTCACCATTAACTGAACGCTGGAACTGGACTTTCTTTTCTGGAAAAACAAGGAGAAGAAATGGGACAGGAAAAGACACAGCGTGAAAACGGCAGGGAGCAGAGGAACAAATGACAGGGGAGGTGTGGAAGGAGGATGGGCCTCAGGGTCATCCTCTGCGGTCCCTTGTCAGTAAGGCACGGGGGCAAGGAGTCAGGGCCACTGGCAGCAGCTGACTTGGCAGGACCAGTCTTCTCTCAGCCTGAAGTTCTGGGGCCTCGTGCACAGCTGCCTGGGCCTCGCGGTCCAATCACCAAGCTCCAGGTCAAGCCTCCCTTGGACTGGGGCTCCCTGTGCTCCAGGCTCTGACGGGGAAGTCAACCCTGGGTCTTGCACCCAGGTGCCCACGGCCTCCAGAATCCAAAGTTACTGAAGGACAAAAGGGCACTTGGGGCTTGGGATGAGGACCGATCTCTCCTCCTAGACTCCTCATGTGTCTCTGCTGAAAAGACCCCAAGTGACTATGTCACTTGGGAAACTTGTCAGAAACACACAGAACCAGGCCCCTTCGAGGAGTTTGGTAACTCAGTCTAGGGTGGAACCTGGGGATCTCCATTTTGAACAATTTCTCCAGGAGATTCCAGAGCAGGGCCAGGTGCGGGAACCGATCCTCTAAATGGCCTTGGCAATTCTGCTTGTGTCCACAGCTACCCAAGGACTGGCCTAGCCAGCTCCTGTATGCCGAGAGAGAAACCGAGGCACAGGCCAGACACACAGCAGAGCCCAGAATTTCAGCCCTCGTGCCCTGCCATGCAGCCTATTCTGGCTTTTGGCGAATTTGTGGCTTTCCCTATATTACTGGCTGTAGAACCAAGGGGAGGAGAGGGAGAGGACAAATGTAGATTATCTTCTCCGTTCAGCTCTAAGCCAGGAGTCTTAAGGACTCGTACTCAGAGCAGCTTGCAGGTCAAGATGACACTTGAATTGCACAGATGAGACACGGGCCCAGAGATGGGCGGTGATCTGCCACAGGTCTCTCAGCTGGTTGCCTGCAGAGCAGAGGCTGGGACCCCTGAGAGCCACTCTCTCCTCTGTCCAGGCCTCAGGCCCCCACGGCCTGACCACTCTTCAACAGCTTGTCCTTCCCAGATGCATTTACATCTGAGGCAAGGGGCCTGCTGTCCTTGCTGCGCTGTGGGGAGAGTGGAGGAGACTGGAGATGCCCTTGGGGCAGACCTGCCAAGGAGAGGCACTGAATATTCTCTGAGGGTCCTCAGGTCTAATGCTGGGCTTTCTGACTCCAAGATCACCAGGCATTCCCCGTGTACATGCTCACAGGCCCTGCATCTGCGCCCGCTGGGCCAGCGGCCTGCGGTCAGCCTCCCCTCCCCTCTCCTCCTCTCTCCTCCTGGAGTCGGCCTTGCTCCTGGATGGAGCCAAGGCAGGCACAGAGTTTGTGGGAGGGGACAGGCCCTCTCACCTCAGCTGTCAGCAGAAACCTGAGGAGCGGCCCGGGGATGCCAGGAGGTTCCAGGCAGGACACAGGAGGCAACACAGAGCAGAGACTGCGTCAGATTTGGACATACAGTGACAGGATGGGACATGGAGAAGAGAAGTCACAACGGCACGGATGGGACACCAACAGGGGCAGTGAGTGGGGTTGAGGGGTGGGAGCAGTCGGCCCCTCCTCATAGCCGTAGAGGTCTTGGGGTGGTTGAGAGGGGGCGTTGCTTCTTGGTAATAGAAAGACAATCCCCCTGAGTCACACAGGGTAACAATACTCATCACAACCCCGCACTGACTGGCAAGTTGGAGTTTAATTTTCAGGGGGCTTTCACTGCAAGGAGAGTCGCTTCTCTCAGAACCAACCACATGGAGAAAAGCATGGCTCTAAGGTTGGCAAGGATGGTAGAAATGAAGTATGGTCAAGATTCGCCTTGAAAAGCCATTAAAAGTCCATGAAGTACAGGACTGTGTCACATCCCTAACGCCAAGGGGCCAGTTTTCCTCCAGGGTTGGGACCAATCACTGCGTCTTCAGGGAAGCCCTGGATGACACCGCTGGTTTGCCTCAGGGTGACGTTGTAGGAAGAGTTTGTGCTCCCCGCTTGGGCTGAATGTGTGCCAGCTAAAGAAGTGCACGCCAGCAACTGCCATTCTCCCCTGGCACAGGTGACAGAAGTGAAGACTTGGGTCCCCAAGGGAGGGAACGGTGAGGCCCAGACTCAAACCCTTGGCTTCTTGACTAGAGGCCCAGGTCCACTCAGAGAAAAGATGACCAGCCCCCTGAGTGACAAATTGCAGGCAGGGTGCCCTGAATCCTGGGCAAGGCCCTGGGTGACTCTTGTCTGCCAGCCGGACTTCCCTCTTCTCCACCCCAAGGAACAGAAGGAGGGTGTCGAGATCGCCCACCAGCAATAGCCTTTGAGCTCCTGTTCATCCACACCCAGGCCACCCTGAGAAGTCACTCAGGGCCTGTCTGAGCTGCAGGACAGAGGGCACTTCCTTCAGCTGTGCCCGCTGGGAAGCCCTACAGGGACTAGCCAGAGCCCCACCACACCGTGCCCTTGCCCGCGGACAGTCTCCGCCTCCTGGCCTTGCTGGAGGCGAAGAAGAGCCAGACCAGAGAGAGAGCTTTGTCCCAGGACCCCGCCGGAGGGAGGCCCTGACCTCACACCAGGAGCTCTGAGTTAGCCTTTGCCACGGCCACACCCATGAGCCCAACAGACCAGGACAGCCTTCCCTCTGCCCCTTCCTCCCCCGCAGACCAGCTCCTATGGCCTCTGCTCCGTATCTCCCAAATACCATTTTCCCCGGGGAGCCCAGCACCCCAGCTGGAGCCAGAGAGAGTCCCAGCCGCTCCAAACCGGGCCACCCTTCCGTTGCACAGTCCCCTCATCACCCTTTCTAATGGGGGGCTGGACTCATGGGTAACCCACAGCAGCAGGCCGGCCAAAACTCAGTTCTGAATTCCATCACAGCACGTGGGATGCGTGCGTGTTAACTTTAGAAACTGAGTCGGCTTTCGGTCTGTGGACTACCAAATATGTTCTTGAGCAAACTTTGTTTTCAAGACCAATGTTAACGCGAAGGCCAATGTATAGAACAGAGAAGATAGTGACACTGACCAGCACCTCATGAGCGCACGTCACACGCCCTGCATCGCGCTAGGCCCTCAACACACATGACCTTGGCTCTCACTCACAAACAGCCCTACGAGGTGGAAACCCCTTTCACCCCCATTGTGTGAATGAGGAAATGTGGGCTCAGGGGAATCAAGTACCGGCTGAGGTCTCGGCTACTACACCCGCCCAGGCCCTCTTAACCTCGGTGCTGGCTCTTACTTGGAGCTGCTCTTACTGAAGTGGGCGTGGGAAGCCCAGAATCTTCTCTGCTTGCCCACAGCTTCTAATCCCACCCCACCCCATCTGCTGCTGGAGGTGCCTCCCCAGAACCTTTGGTCTCCAAGAAATTCAGAAAACCACCAACTTTGGCTGATAACCAAATAATTATGAAGTATTCCCCCAGCGCCCAAGATGAGAAGGGAGAGCGGTTAGATAGGGTTTTGTTGCCTTCTTTTTTTTTTTTTTTTTTTTTGCTTGTGCATTTTTAAAGCTAAAACCCTGGAAATCATGGAGTCCACACCCTTCCCACCCCACTCATTGTACCTACGGGAAGACTCAAGCCTGTCAAGGGAAGACCCCAATCCTGGCCTCTGACAGCTGGCCCAGACTCCCTCTCATGTAACCTTGACCAACCAAAGCCAGCGGCCTGAGACTGTAAATGCCACTACAAATGAAGGCATGAAGCCACCAGCCCACCTGGGTGGCTGTGTTTGGACAGCATCCCACAACTTCCAGTGTCCTAGGCAAGCCCAGCCCTCGGGCCCTGGCCAGGCAGGGCTCTGAGCCCAGAGAAAGGCTGGGTCTCAAGAGAGGAGAACCCATAAGGCGAGCCAGTGGCAGGGAGAAGGGGGCTGCAGAGAGTGGGCATGGGCCCAGAGAGCAGAGGGAAGAGAGAGAAGAGGGGAGGGGGGGAGTCGTGGGTATGTAGGAAAGTAGCTCGGGCATCGGGCATGGGGTGGGCAGAGGGCAAGCCTGGGTCAGGGGAGGAGGGGATGCCTGGCGCTGAACCAGCAGGCCTTGATGGGGAGGGGCTACCTCTGGACTCCAAAGCAGAGAGGGATGGAATGGCTGTCCATACTCCGGAGGCTTTGTGGGTGGGACTGAGGTGTACTTCGGGTCAGGGGCCCGTTCTAGCAAGCCCACACTCGGGAAAGGGAAGGTTGCCCCTCATGACCATCTCTGGCCCTTCCTTGTACCCACTCACTCACCAGTCCTCCAGCCCAGGAGCATCCCAGAAACCCCCTTTGGACCTGCCCCTTTCCTTGTGCCCACTCCTGCCCAAGGCCACCTGCCTCTCCCACCTGTTTTCAACTCTCCCCCTGCCCCGCCTGCCCCCGCCAATCCTGGTGAGAGGGTGGGCGCCACAGCCCAGGTCTCTGGGTCTGGGGATGGCCCAGCTGCAGGAGTGATGGCATCAGCCCGGAACCCCGTCGGCGAGGCCTGGGTCTCACCCCAGGCCGGAAAGCTGGGCCTTCTTGCCAGAAACGCTGGCAGAGCAGGCCCTGGCAGGCTCCCGGGGGGCTTACCTTCACGCCATCATTCTTCTTGTTTCCTCCACTCTTCCCTCCTATGGAGGAGAGAAAGTAGAGGGTCACCAACACCAGGCAGGGCACCAGGGCCCATAGGGCAAGGAAGAGCAGCATCCACGGGCAGCAGGAGGGCGGGAGCCGGCTCGGCAATCTAGGGAGACCTCTTCCTCCTGCTTCTCCTCCCTCCTCTGGAGCCTGGGACTGCCAGCGGCCCACTAGGTGGGCCTGGGCTCCCCCAGTTCTCAGGGACCTCAAGTGTGACCCCCCGGCCCCATGGGTTGAGGTTGAGGAAGGTGTCCAGTGCGTCCCAAGACCGTGGGTTTACTGTTTCAGCCCGGGGATTCCCTCTGGATCCCGGTCACCACCCGTGCTGGTGGTGGCCAACCCGGAGGCCCAGCTGCCCGGCCCAGGGCTGGACACTCCCTCCCCAACCCAGCCGGCTCTAATTTTAGCCCCATGCTGCTGCAGAGGTCATGTGTCAGCCCTGCCTACTCACGCTGGACAGCTGCGAGCCGTGTTTTGCCAATGACAAGAAGCAGATGCCCCCTTCTGGGGCCCACCCCTGCTAGAGCACCCATCCTGGCAGAGGCTTCCCCACCCTCCAACTCCAGAGTTCCAGGCTGGGGTTGGCTCTGGCCCTGGTAGCCAGGAAAAACAGAGCAACAGATCTCAGGGAGGCCACACCTCTGTCATTCCCCTTCCCCTCCCCCGCCCCTCCTGGCCAGAGCCTGTGGAGAGGGAGGGCACCAGCCAGGAAGTGGCATGGGTGCCCAGCCCTGCCCACCTTGGATCCGGCTGCTCAGACCTCAAACAAATGCCTCAAGTTAAATGAGATAGGGTATCTATAAAGTGCTTACTTAGTTAGCACTGCACTTGACCTCTATGCCGTAGAAGCGCAGTAAATGGTAGTCATTTGTGCTTCTGTCGGTGGCCTGGAGAGGGTAAGCCGGAGGTGGGGGCAGGGGAGTGCAGGACATTGTAGCCCCAGGGCCTTTGAAGCATGAGGCTTACAGTCTGTCTTTCCAGCTCCCAGGCACCCTCACATTTCCAGTGACCCCTGCCAGGCTCCCATTCAACGTCTCCCTCTTGTGACGCAGGTGTCAGGGTGGGTATTTCCGATCCCAAGCCGAGGGGAATGGCTGTCTCTCCTCCACGGCCCTGCGGGCTGGACTCGGCTGTACAGGGGGGCGGAGGGAGTGCTTACCCCTCCGGCCTCTGGTCCCCAGCCCACTGTTGCCAGACAGTAGGACTTGTGAGACCACATATTCTGATTTTCAGGAGAAGACAGATATCTAGGCTTTTCCATGAAATCTCCTGATGTTTAAGTGCTGAAAACTCTTTCCAAATTTTTTTTTTGCAAACACCCTTGGCCCCCACCTAGGCACATCTAGAGATTAGACCTGACCTGCGGGTGCCACTTTGCAAGTTCAGGATTAGATTCTCCAGGGGCACTTCAGCTGTTAAAAAAAGACTCTGACTGTGCGGGAGGCTCGGGTTTCAGTTTAAGGATCCTTCAGTGCAGGGTCCTTGTCTGAGGAGAGAATGGGAAGGCCATTCGGGCGGTAGCAAAAGCCCAGGTCCAAAGTTCCAGGGTTTTCCCACCCTGGGTCTCGTTCTTCCAGCTGGTGAAATGGGCAGGTGGACCCTCTCCTCGAAGCCTGGGAGGGAGCTGCCCAGGGCCACGCCCTGGCTGTGGGGCCGGCCATGTGACCGCAGCAGCCCTCGCAGGTCCAACCGCAGGCAGAGGGCCCCTCAGGTGAGCTTTGCCATATCTGTTCAGCTGCCCCGTCAGCCTCCGGGCTCCCCAGAGAGCAGCCTTTGGCAGCGCGGCCCCAGAACCCTCCGGTGTGCCAGGGGGAGCTTCTTGCTAAAGCCTGACACTAATCCCTTCCCCTTCTCCCTTCAAGGCCACATGCCGCAGGTCACTGGCACTCCCCACCCTAACCAGCCTGGCTTTGGCCAAGGCCAAAGTTTCATACCCCGGACTCTCTGGGGACTCACCCTTGCACCGGGGCAGGTCACACCTGCACTGCATATAGGCTCTGCCTCCCCTAGCAATACAACCTGAGGCCCACCACAGTCACCTCCCTGAGCTTCAGTTTCCTCCTTCAGAAAACAGGGACGGCAATGGCCCCCACTGCCTTGTCCTGCAGGCCACCTGAGTGAAAGCAGGGGGACTTCTTAGCACTAGGCTCCAGGAACAATGGGGAACAGGAACACTGCCGCTCCCAGAGCCTGACTCAGTCTCACCTGGACCCGAACCTCAACATTTGAGAGGCCTTCCCCTCTGGCTGGCCTAGCCTGAGAACCCCCGCACTACTGTGAGTGGGGAGAAGACAGACAAAACCTCTGACCCTTCCTGGTGGGCCCTTAGCTTGCTGACTTTTGACCTTCGCCACTTCTGAGTGCAGTTTGCATCACATGAGCGAAGCCCCCATTCACGGGGTCCTCTGGAGCCCCCACTCTCCCCAGGCCCTCTGGCCTGAGGGTACCCAGGTATCCAACATGGCAATGTCCCCACGTCCTGCAGGACGTACCACCTACCAGAGAAGTTCCTGGTGGCCAGCATGGTGGTAAGGATCGCTCCCTGAGGCAGGTAAGTGGAGAGGGTGCGGAGGAGAGATGAGGGGGAGAGGAGAGACAGAGAAATGGGTGGTGGGTGGGGAAGGAGAGGAAGGTGCTCCATTCAGACACAAAGCCAAAGCCTTCTGCCCCTCCATGTGCCCCCCAACCCACAGCCCAGGGACCAACCCCCACCTCCTTGGAGAAATCAGAGTGAGCTCAACCTTAGCTGGCACCACTCCAGGGACAGGGCCATCCTCAGGGCAGATATTAATAGGTTCCCGCGGCCTGGCCAGAGCTGGTGGGCAAGCTCAGGACACCTGTCCGTGGGGGCTGCTAAAGACGAAGGGAGTTTCCTGCCCAGGAAGGGACAAGGGACCCTGCGCCCCTGGCCCCTGCCCCCGCCCTCCCGCTGCTCACAGCACTCAGCACCTCGCTCTAGGACTCGAGCATCCCTCGGTCGCCCCTGTGCTTGCAGCCCTGGAAGGTTAACATGGAAAAACCTTCTTTGGTCAACGAAGGGGCTGGGGGACAACGGCCCTTCGGTCTGACGCTGTCTGACTTGGACATTGTCTGAGTCCGGCAGGCCATGGTTTTAAGAATGCCTCATTCTGACATTTTGAGACTCCAGGACTGTTCCCACTAGGGAGGGACTGATGATCATTTTCCTGGCATCATGTCGGCTGCCATCCCCTTGGCCCATGTCCCCATCCTGTGCCATCATGCCAGGCTTGGGAGCAGTTGGTGAGAAGGTTCCCGATGAGCTGGGGCTTTATTATCTGTCACTCAGCATGCTGATGGCTTCTTTGTTCCGACCAGGGCCTGAGAAGCCAGGGACAGGGGCAGGACTTCTCTGTTCTCGGTCGCTCTTCCTGCCTGCTCATGGGGTCCCTGGCAAGGTCTAGGCCAGGAGTTGTCCCAGCCCTGAGAACACACAGGACCTACTTAGAGACTGACAGCTCAGGGCCCACCGGGGTCCCTCTGTTTCTTCCCTGGGGTCACGACCCCTACCTGAGTCTCTCAGCTGTTCCTCTCACATGCTTGGCAGCTGGTGCCTCACCCCCATCATGGCCTCCTGCCCTGTCACATGTCACCTCTGAACCCTCACCCCAGCCATGCTGAAACACTGCGGTTCCCCTAAGGGACCCAGCTCACGCTTCCAGACTTCTTACGCAGGCTTTTCTCTGTGTCCGGAACATCTGCCCATTCTGACTCCACACCGCTCGTGCCTGCTTATCCTCTGGGGTCTCGGCTTTAACGTGACTTGCCCAGGGACACTTCCCGGGTCCTTCCCTGGTCCTTCCTTGGTCCTTCTAGACCTGGTCATGGCCCCACTGTGGATACTCACAGCCTCGGGGCGGGTGATCACAGCACTCACCACCGCCCCATAATGTCCCAGTGACTCGTCTGCTTCTCCGTCACTCACTGCCAGGCCCGGAGACCGAGTTCAACACATCCGTGAAGGACAGATCTACTGAGCGGGTGTCCTGGCCACTGTGGAGACCCAGGCCAAGCTACTCCCACGTCTGGAGCCATGGAGGGTGAGGACCTGTTACCTTGAGTTTTCTCCTGGCGTTGAACTTCTTCAGGCAGTCCACGGTCTCCTGTCTGTGCATGCAGGAGGCCACGGTGGACCGGTGCTGGAGGAGGTGGGGAAAGGGTCCGTGAGTGGAAGGCAGACTGACCCCAGGGCCCCTCAGCAGGGCGTCCTATGGGTGTGGCTGGCATCTTGGGGAGTAAGTCTTTGTTCTAGGGATGTGGTAAACATGGTAGGGGCACCAGACATTCAATGCCAGTAGCACCCAGTCCTGATGCCAACCTCCCATTTCCACGTTCCCCCTGAGAACCACGGCATGCTCAGTGTCTCTTGGATCAAGACTCCTCAATCCCAGGCTGGGCCTGAGAAGCCAGGGACAGGGCCAGGACTCCATGAAGGACTTAACCTGGAGGTCTGAAGGGGCTCCTGGGAAGAGTTTTGCTGAGGAAGGCTCACCGAGATCCAGGGGTGCTTGAGGGCCTCAGCGGCCGTGATGCGTTTGGATGGGTTGATGGTCAGCATCTTATTGATCAGATCCTTGGCTTCTGGGGTGACGGTGTCCCACTCTGGTGATGGGAACTGAAAGGGGCAGAGGGGCCAGGTTTGCCCAGCCTACCCCAGGCCACCCCTGCGATCCCCCAGCCCCTGACTGGCAGGGGAGCAGGCAGGGGTCCTACTGCCCATCCACTCAGGCGTCCACAACCAGGAGGAGGAAGGACAGGGTCCCCTGACCCAAGGACAAGTCAGAACAATGGCCAGAGGGAAAGGAAGACTCCCTCTGCTCTTCTGAGGCTGTACCTTATCTGGAGAGCAGCGGGCCTGTGATTACGCGCCGACTTTGGGACCACAAGGCTGGGTTCAAGTCTGCTTCCTGGGCTGTGTGACCTTGGGCAAGTCACATGACCCCTCAAGCTATCCCCAGGCGTGGATAAGGTGTGGTGAAGATTAAATATGGCATAAAACACCAGGCACAGAGCTTGATAGAAACCAGCCATGTAGAAAACCAGTACAGCTTGGTAGTTAGAAGCATAAACACTACAGCCAAACTGCCTGAGTTCAAATCCCAGCTCTACCATTTCTTAGCCACGTGACCTGGGCAGTTATTCAATCTCTCTGTGCCTCACCTGTAAAATGAGGATAATAATAGTACGTATGTCATAGATTGGTGTGAGGATTGTCGTGATATATAGAAAACATTTAGAAGAGTGCTCTATGAATGTGCGCTAGTATTATTTGTGTATGTGGATGGATAGGTAGATATCTAGAGACAGAGAGAGAGAACCTGGCTCCTGGGACCTGCCCCCCCCACACACACCTCTTGCCCCACTTTGCTGCTGCTTCTGCCCTTCAGGGCCTCATGGGCTAAACCCCATCAGCAGAGGCCCCGATCATCAGGCACAGCCCGCTCACCACTTGGCCTCCGCCAGCCCGCAAGCTCCACCTGCCATTCAACGCCAACCCCCCAACTAGAGAGTGGCAAGGACACCTAGGTGGGCTGGGAGGGCGAGGGAGTTCTCCTCGGGTCCTGACCTCACTGGGCATTGGCTTTCACTGCAGGGGCCCAGGGGTGGCAGGGAGGCTGGAGAGAGGAGGGACACTCACATCATAGGCGCCAGCTTTGATCTGCTGGTACAAGCGGTGCTGGTCTTCATCCCAGAATGGGGGATACCCAACTAGCAGGATGTACAGGATGACCCCTGGGGAGAGCAACAGGAGGAACGTCAACCCTTGTGAGCGGGAGCGGTGGGGGAGGGGAGTGATGGGAAAGAGGAGAGGGGGTGCCAGAGGTGCTAGTGGCGGGGGTGAGGGCCGGTGAGGACTCACCGCAGGCCCACAGGTCCACAGGCTTCCCATACGGGTCCTTCCGCAGCACTTCTGGAGAGAGGTACCCAGGGGTCCCTGCAAACCCTGCTCCCCAGACACACAGACAGGCAGACACACACAGAGAAGGTAAACCAGAGCAAGAGCCTGCTGGGAGGGGGATGAGGGTTGCCCTGGAGAAACGGCGAAAACACCCCCTGCCTTCAGATCGCGCAGCCACACCCCTAGACCAGGGCAGACAAGTCCATGGTACCTTGTCACCAACCCCACTCCACAGCCTATGGCAGAAGTCATCGATGAGTCCCAGAGTCCTTTCCATGGGGCCCTGACTCAGCACCATGGCCTTCTAGCACAATCCTCCTGGCAGTCACTGCCAAGCAACTGCTGGCGGCACTCGAGATGAAATGTCCTTGCTGTGCGAGCCCCAAGCTGAGCGGAACCCTTGCCACTTCCCAACCTTCGAGGAGCAGGTCCCGGGATGGCAGGAGGCCTGTCCCTAACTCTAGCGTCACCTTTTGTCCCCTGGGCAGGTCTCCTTTCCTTCTAGGACTCAGTTTCCTCATCTGTCAAATGAGGGATTAGGGATTCTTATCTTAAATACCTCCCAGCATTGTTGGGAGGATAAATGGAAATAGTGAAGACCCCTAGTATTTTAACAAGAGATCATAAGAATAGTTCCTATTTATTGAGTGTGTGTGCTAAGCAGGGCTGGGCTCTTTCTGTGCCTGATCTCATTTAACCCCCACATGGCCCTGGAAACATCCGATTATTACCCCCACTTTACAGATGAGAAAACAGGCGAGGAGAGCTGAAATGAGGCCCAGGCACACACCTCATGTGCAGCAGAGGCGGGATTTGAACCCAGAGCTCTGGCTCTTAACCGTTGATCCATAGTGCCCACTAAAAATTATCCCCAGATGGCCAAAAAGACTCACTTTTGCCAGAATATTAGAGCCTGCTGGGTCATCTGAGTTTAAAACCTGGTTCTACTCCGTTTAGTCTCCCTTGACCTTTTTCGGATTCCTTAGCCTCTGTTCCTCATCTGTGAAGTCAGGATAATAATCTCTGGCACTTAGGACATTAGTGAAACCCATAGAAGCCTCCAGCCCACAGTGAAGATGTATATGCATGTGAAGAAGCTAGGCACTGTTTGAATTATAACCGTGTTCCTGCACCTGAGCCCCAGGGAGAAGGCAACACCCACTGACCCAGAGGCTGGGTGGGGAGGGACCTCTGACTCTGCCACCTGAGCCCTGGCTGGTGCAACACCCTCCGCGATCTACCCCTGTTCAGGCAGAGGGTTCCCAGAGGCCAACATATCAACCCAAGGCTGGCCCCCCGCCCCCCCAGCCCCCACTCACCGAACCATGCCTGCTGCTCCCCCTCCACCTCTATGGCCAGGCCAAAGTCTGCCAGCTTCACTGCGGCACCCTTGAGCTTGGAGGCCAGCAGCAGATTCTCCGGCTTCCCAGGACCAGAGAGAGAGAAGAGGGGAAAGGTGGGAGAAAAGGGCCAGAGGACAGTGAGCATATTCAGAGCCTCACCTCCAGGGGCCTGGGTTTGTAGATAGAACAGCTGGGGAATGCAGAGGCACCCTGCCCCCACCTCAAGCTCCAACCCAGGACCCTGGGGTTAGCCTCCAGAGAGAGGACTACCCCACTGCCAGTCCTCTGTCTTCTGCAACAGAAAGACCCTTCCTGCACCAGCCACCCCCTCCTTCCCCTCCTTCCAAGGTCTGGAGCTGGGGCTGAGGGGAGGGGAGGAGATGGGTGCGGGGGGTGACAGAGCCACCACCACAATAGGAAAAAAGAAGTGGCATCTACTGAGCCCTTCCTATATGCCAGCCACTAGGCTAAGGGTTTTGCATACATCACCTCACTCACCATCTCAACAACCTTTGGAGTAGGCATCATTAGCCCCATTCTCCACAGCGGCCTTCTTACATTCCCTGAAACAGTCACGCTCGTTTCCACCTCAGGGCCTTTGCACTTCCTGTTCCCCCTGCCTAATTTGTTTCCCTCTGAGCTTCACAGGGCTAGCTCCTTCCCTTCATCTGACACTCACCTTCACGTTTCCCCCGCCGAGAAGCCCTCCATGACCATTCTATCTAAAGGAGGAGCCCCCAGGCATCCTCTGTCTTAGCTCCTTATTGTTATCTTCACAGATCTCCTTATGATTTGTAATGTTTTTCCCCATCTGTCTATGTGCCTGTTCCTTGTCTGTCACCCTGTAGCATGTGAGTTTCTAATCTGTCCTGTCCATCACTGTATCATTGGCACCCAAGACAGTGGCCCGCATGTATCAGATACTTTGTCATATGTAGAAAGAGAAGGAAACTGAGGCTCAGAGAGGTTAAGTGACTTGACAGAGATCACAAAGTTGGTAAGAGATAGACCCAGCATCAAAGCACAGTCTGGCTCCCAAGCCTTGCTCTTACCCACTCTAAGCTGGGGGACAGGGATGGGGAAGGAGGGGTGTGGGGGCCTCAGACGTGCACCTGGCCTCTGGGGTGTGGAGGCTGCTGCCTCCTCAGGCTCTGGAGGACAGGAATGGCCCTCGTCAGGGCAGAGAGGAGGTAAGGGTGTGGACTCTCCAGTTAGACGGAGAGCCCCCGCTTCTGACTGTAGCTGTGGAATTCGAATCAATTATCTCATTTCTCTAAGCTTTAGTTTCCTCCCAGAAAAGTGGGGATGATGCCTACATCCTGGGTTGGCAGACAGATTCATTTCAGCCACCCGGTACTTCCAGCGGCCCACAGCGAGTGCTTGATAAGCACCAGCGCTCATATTTTCTGCTTGGGGAGGGGGCAGGGCTCCAAGTCTCTGGAGACAACTGGCTTCCTCGGACCCCCATCCCCACTGGAATTTCCAAGGGAGTCCCACCTCTGACCTTTCACGGCCCAAAGCTAGACAGGCCACAAACAGATATAGCTTGTTAAGGCCCCTTTTGTCCTCTGGGGACTGTGTTCTCAATGTGTCCTGAGTCTCAGTAAGCGTCCTGCCCTGATTTGATGAATGTGCCACTAATTATTCTATCCATGGTGGCCTAAATTTGTGCTACCTCTCCTCCGCCCTCCTCCCATGCAGGGGCCGTGGCTATAACGGGAACAGGCCTTCTGGGAAAGCCACCCTGCCGTCTGGCCGGAGACCTTCTTGCCTGTGAGTCTAGACTGAACCACAGGGAGCTCACCTGCATTCAGGTGAGGAGCCACGGACTCCTCAGAACGGTCAGAGGTGGGCAGGGTCCTACACGGAGCATCTCACCCCAAAGAGGAGGGACCGGAGGAGGGCGCCCGAGGAGGGTGCCCAGGGTGAGAGGGGCCTGGAAGTCCTATCCTGGGTGGGAATGAGAACAGCCTGCAGGTGACTCTGGAGCTACTGCAAAGCCACCCAAGTGCCTCCAGGGCTGCCCTGAGCTGGAAGCTTGATCCGTGTGGCCCCAATGGGTAGAACTAGGGTTCGTGGGGAAAATCCCCACAGCAGGAAAAAAGAAGGAACGTTTCCCCATGGTGCAGGGGGCCACCCTGTGAGAAGCGAGTTCCACAGAAGACCAAAGAGCAGAGGTTTGATAGATACCCAGCAGGGTCACCTAGAAGGGGCTGCTGCAGAAGCAGGAGCTGGATCCACTGGGGTTTTTTTGGCCTCAGACCACCCAGGGCCTGGGATCTGAGGTCAGAGGCCAGGGCTCCAATCTTAGCTCAGGCACAACAGAGCTGCATGTTCTCAGCCAAATCCCTGGGACTCTTTAGGCCTAGTTTCCTGCTCTGCAAAAAGGGAGGGACATTATGAGCTAAGAGCTGCTGAGGCCACGTGACCCGGCAGAGGGGAGCTATGAAGTCTGCGCTGACCAGGTGAGGCTGCATGGCTGATACCAACCCTGGACTCCACAGCTGCTTGTCCTGTCCACTTCCTTCCTCAGGGGGGAGAGAGGGGGTTCCAAGGACCTCAAGGCCTCTTTGTATTTCTGCCTGCCCTCCACCTGCCCCAGAGACCCAGAAACGAGAGTAGCAATGCATCTGTGGACCAGGCACTGTGCTGTCTCCTTTGACATGCTCCCCAACCTGGGCAGAGGTTGCTATGGCAACCCCTGTTGTAAAGAAGCTGACACTGTGAAGCTAGAAAGTGGCCCTGCTGGGATCTGGACCAAGCCATAGCCAGTCTTGGCTTTCTAACCGTGACTCACCTGGCTTGGTTGGGAGTCGGGAGGCCTGGGTCCCGAGCCCAGAAGCTCGACCTCCCTAGACTTTCTATTTGAACGGTGAGGGAAGTATTCTCCACCCAGCCCAACTCTAGGAAATCGAAGGGAATCTGATAACGCCAGTGGCTCTGCAGGTGGAGGAAAGGGCAGGGGGCAGAGGAGCAGGCTCCCTGGGGAGCTGCACTCTGGGACGGTCACTCACCTTCAGGTCCCGGTGCACCACCCCCATCTGGTGGCAGTGCAGCACAGCCTCCAGGATCTGTTGGATGCAATGGCTGGGGAGAGAAAGTCAGGGTCACGGTGGGAAGCCGGGCCTCCCCGGGGAACCTGGCAGGCGAGATACCCTGTGCCCCGCGCCGTTGCCAGGCCACCCTGGAACTCACCTGGCATCAGCCTCACTGTAATACTCCCGGGCCACGATGTCCTCAAACAGCTCCCCACCAGTGACCCTGCGGAGACAGGGAGAGTCATCCTCCCACAGGCCCCAGGCGCTGCCTCTTGGGGAAGAGTCTCCAGGAAGCTAAGGGTGGGGCCTGAGGACCTCAGAACCTCAGCCCCAAAGGGAGGGGCCTGGGGTCATGGGGATATCTCCTGCTCCAACCACCTTCCTGGTTTCCAACCCACCCTTCCACTGACTTCCCTCCCGCCCTCCCCTGCTCTTCTCCCCAAGGGGGCCCAGGCTGGAATGAGGGTGGGACCCCTGAACACTTGCGAAGGATTCATTTGGTCCCTAGAAGCCTAAGAGCTGGGTCTTGTTTATGTTTTTTAATAGACTATTTTTAGGGTAGACTTAGGTTCACAGCAAAATTGAGGGGCATTTGGGAACCGAGACAGCATTTGAGGGGCCGAGGGATCGAGAGGTCATGGCCGCTCAGGCTGCCTTAATACGCATTGTACGTCCCAGGGCGCCCAAACTCACAGGTCAAAGATCAGGTAATGGTGTCCCTCCTCGGAGATGCTGTCGTGGAGCCGGACTGTGGGCGGAGCCAAGGCAGTCAGTTGCTGAGCTCACACTGTTCCCCACCCGGCCCTCCCGCCCATCATCCAATAGCCAACATTGCAATTTCTCAGACACTGAGCACAACTAGGTACCGGGTGCTGTGACAAACTCAGGTGAACAGGGGCTCACTGACTTTGGGCGCCGCCAAAAGAGGCCTGCGCTTAAAGACAACAGACCCCTTGTTTGGTCAAACTTTGGCCCCCTCCCCCACAGCCCTCAGTTTCCTTTCGGGGCAAATTAGCAGCATGGAATGAACCTATGGCTCAGATCTCTGCCACTTGCTAGCTGTGTGACTTTGGGCAGGTCGTTACATGTTCCTGAGCCTCTCTTCCTTGACAGGACAACAAGAATGAGATTCTTGGACTCGGAGGCACAGGCAGTGGTCACTCAGTGCTGGCCCTGAGCGACAGCCCTGATCTGCATCCAGGTCTGAGGAGATAACAGAGTGGGTGGAGGCTGCAGTGACTACCTGAGCAGAGTGCGGCTCCCAGGAGCCCAGAGCTCCCGAGATTGTCCCCTGAGCTTCTGAAAGGAAGGGCCTGGAGCCTAAGGCAGAGTCCAGGGCCTGCACCCTGCCGGCCAAGGGCAACTTCTCCCTGGACAGATTCACTGTCCTGCCCTGCACTACAACCTAAAAATGCCCACCGCAGGGGCGCGGGCCGGGAGGATTGCGGTGCATCACATGATAGAACATTACACAGCTGTGAAGACCATGCGGCCGCTATGTATTCACTGGTTCAGAATCGTCTCTCAATTATGTTGTCTGGTGAAAAGCAAAATGCAAAACAGTGTGCGTAGTCTCTCTCCTTTTTTTTTAAAAGATGCATTTAAGCTTGTGTATGTCATAAGTCTCTCTGGAAGGATACAGAGATGTGGGCATCGGGGGTGCCTTGGGGAGGGGAATTGGAGGGGCAGGGGTCATGGATAGGAGAGACTTTTCACTGTAAATCCTAATGCCATCAGAATTCTAGCCATGTGCAACTAAAAGGTGTTTTTAATTCTATTTTAAAGCAAAACTAAAAAGCAGTCTGCCTAAGAGTGCATATAATATTTATAATTTGATTTTTTTAAAGATTGTATTTATTTATTTTCGAACAGAGGGGAAGGGAAGGAGAAAGAGAGGGAGAGAAACATCAATGTGTGGTTGCCTCTCACACGGCCCCCACTGGGGACCTGGCCCACAACCCAAGCCCTGCCTGGGAGTCGAACTGACAACCCTTTGGTTCGCAGCCTGTGCTCAATCCACTGAGCTACACCAGCCAGGCCCTGCTTCGATTTTTTAAATCGACATTTTATTATAAAAAATTTCAAACATACAGTCAAGTAAACACCCATGTGCCCCCGACCTGGGTTTGCGTCTATCACTAATGTTTTCTCATCGTTGCCTCCCTACATTTCTATTTGTTCCTCCCTCCATTTTTAATTTTTGAATGCATTTCAAAGCAAACGCAGGCCTAACTTTTAAAGGGTCTGTGTATCGAACAGAACACCCTGTATTTTGTGCACAGACTGTAGCAAACTTACATTGGGTCCCCACCCAGACCCCCTTAGCGAGCTCCTGGGAAGGTGGGCTGCCCACAGCTCACAGCCGCCCTCCTTGTTCTGGAGAATTGCCCACTGCGGAGGGAACCGCCTTGCCTGCCAGGCTACCTGCAGCCCTCAGCCAATGGCTGAGGAACGTGGGGAGGCCAGGTTGCTGCAAGGCCCAGTCTCCCTGCCTGAACGAGGGACAACTCCCAGGTGGGACTTACCCTGCAGAGGCCTCCCCACGGCACCCCGCTCCTGCTTCGAAGTTGGTCAAAGTTCGACTTGACCTCAGGCCACACTCCCTCCCCTTCTCCCTCCTGCTTCCCCCACCTCCATCCCTTACAGTTCTCTGGGAGCGCAAGCACCTACCCTGAGTCCCTACCCTGGGCTCTGCTTCTAGGAAACCTGACCTGAGAAAATATGTGCACCATAAACTTACATTGTCAGTGTATCAAGGTCAAATTTTGGAAAAGACCCTTTTCTCACGTCACCTTCCTCCAGGTGGACTCTTGGCGACAGACTCCTTCCTATCTCTTCTGTTCCCGTGGGCTTGAGAGGTTTCCATGTCCTTTGCCTGAGCTCGAGAAGCTCTAAGAAGCCAAGCTGCAGCCAGAGCCACCTCAGAAAGGGCCCTTAGGGCCGGTCAACTGCCATCCGAGGGGAGCTCCAAAGAGACTGGGGTCCCAGGTCCTCCCTCTGACCAGGAGCCTCAGCCCCTATAGAGAAGGTCCTTAGGGTTCAGGGAAATGGACAGAATTGAAATGTGGTGGGGGGAGCTCTCCAGAGCTGACTTTAGCTCAGATGGTGCCTTCGTGCTGATTGTAAGAGACTGGCTAACCCTCCACAGGAGGACATCAGAGTTTCCACACCCGAGGGCCTCTTCTTTCACCATCGTTTGCACAGACAAAACCTCCCCTCCAGTTGGTAGAGCCCAGAGCCCGAGGAAAGGCAGAATCCCAGGGTCAGGGACCCAGTAACAGCAGCCCCTCCCCCCTCCACACACCCCCTGCCCGGTGCAGAGATGGCCGTGTCTGTTGTGCCCATTGAATTATGCTGTCATTTTTTAAAATGTTGTCATTGGCCCTGGCTGGTATGGCTCAGTAGATCGAGTGCTGGCCTGAGAACCAAAGGGTCGCTGGTTTGATTCCCAGTCAGGGCACATGCCTGGGTTTCGGGACAGGTCCCCAGTAGGGGGCGTATGAGAGACAACCACACATTGATGTTTAACCAAAAAAAAAAAAAAATTGTCATCGAACAAAAATTCTGTAACCTAGTTTTCACTTATGTAGCTGAACTCACAAGTTTCTGACATCCCTGCCCATATTTCTAAGTTACTTTTTTCCTAGAAGCTGAAGGGTAGTACTTGTCCCCCTGGCTACGTGGGTCCCCGACAGCAGACACCTGAGCCCATTGGGGAGACTCACAGAGTGACAGAAAATGGGCCCTGGCGTCAGACTTGTTGGGTTCACCTCCCAGCGATGCCTCCTACAAGCTGTGTGACTTCAGGCAGATTCTGTAACCTCTCTGAGCCTCCTCCCTAACAGCAGTGGGGGATTACTACAGTCGTGCCCATAAAGCACCCAACACAGTGCCTGGTGCCTTAAAGAACTTAATAAATGGACACATTGTCATCCTCATCATCAATCAGCCCTTCCTCACCTCCCTTCCCCACCCCAAATCACCTGCTAAACTCTCAGGCTGTCCCCTCTCCCTAGGGTGGCCTCTCAGGGTCTGTCCCATCAGCAGGGATCTGTCCGCCCCAGAGCCTATACTTACTGCTCCCCGTTAGAGCTGGGAGGGAGAGGGAGAGGGGTACAAATGGGAGGAGGGAGCATTGACCTGAAACAGCTGCAACTGTGCAGCAACACACACTCACACACACAGTTTCATGCCTCCTTCCTCCGGAGCTGACAGCCTTTATAAGAACCACGGGATTTTATAGTCGGAGACACTCACAGCCTCCTTCATCATACAGTTGGGGAGCTGGGGGCTGGGAGGAACCACACAGTAGGGTCAGAAGCAGATCAGGGACCAGGGTCCAACCAGAGTTCCTCCCCACCAGCCGCCAGCCGCCCCTTCCTTGATTCTGGCAATTCTGGCACAGCCCTGCTCCCCTTCCCAGGCACAGGGAAGGGGAGGTGCCTTCTGGGTATAAATAGCTGATGGAGATGCTTCTCTCCAGCAGGAGGGTTAACCCTTGGGGCCCTGGGCACAGGAAGATGCTCCCTGGGAGAGAAGCAGCGGTAGCTGTCAGAGTTGGAACATTCCTTGGAGGGCACTTAGACCTTGCCCCTCAAGGTGTGATCTGTGAGCCAGCAGCCTCAGAGCATGCTAGAAATGCAAAATCTTGGGCTCCATGCAGATCCCAGGCCTGCTGAATCAGAATCTACCTGGTAACAAGATGCCCAGGTGGTTCATACAGCCCTCTCCTTGTAAAGATGGAGGAAAGTGGCTCAGAGAGGGTCGTGCTCCTACCCAAGGTCACACAGCCATTTCCCGACAGAACTATATCTAGAAGCTGTACTTCTTCCCCTCATGACTCAGAACCCCAATGGGCAGGGACACAGCCCTCACCCCACCCCGCCCCCAACTGTGCAGGGGAGGGGGGGTCGTCAGGCCTGCACGTAGCCTATCCCTGGGGCCACCTTGCAGCTTGCCTCCAAGGGGCAGGCCAGCAGCCAGTCTAGGCAGGCAGGCAGGACCACCGTGCCAGGCTGGCTCAGCACGGGGGTGGGTTAGGCATGTGGGCTGCACTGGTCAAGGCCAAGCTCAGCCTATTTTTGTCTCTCTGAAGAGACGAAAGGCTTCGGGAGTTTTCCTAAAACAGCTTTTCTGAAGGAGGCTGCTGGCAGCACGGGCTGAGAGGAAGGGCTCCTTCTTCACCTTCCCCCCAACCAAGCTGGTCTCTGAGGAAGGTGGAAGCCATCAAAGACATTTCTCCTGCCGCCATCCCCAGAGAAGAGAGCGGCTGACTTCCCACCCCATCAGCAAAAGACCACCAGGGTGGGCAGGGCGGCAGGGCAACCCTGCCCTACACCCCTCACTCGTCCCCTAAGAACTTACCGATGTTGGGGTGCTTCAGCAGGCGGCAGATGCGAGCTTCACGCTCCAGCTTCTGATGGTCTGAAACACAGATAGATGCCCAGGTGAGTCCCAGGTGAGGGAGGAACCTCCGCCCACTCCATTTCTCCCTTCTACAGCTTCTTATGATCTCCACCTCCCAGGGCAGCCCTTGGGCCCTGGACAAGCTCGCCTTCCAGGCAAGGCCTCTGGGTTGTCCAGGGAGGCAGTGCGATGCAGAAGAGGGAGAGGACAGGGTTACAAGGATGCAGAAGTGCCTTCCTCTCTCTGGGCCTCAGGCTCCAGGGCTCTCCAATGAAGTGTATCCCTGAGCCCTTTCCTGTATAAAACCCAAACTCCAGGAGGCCTGGACCACCCTGCAGGCCAGGCTCCTGCTGCCCTCCTCCAGCCCTGCCCCTCCCACTACGCTCCAGCCAGACAGAACTGCCCAATGTCATTTCTCCAGACATACCCTGCTCAGCCCTCCTCCCTTCGGGGCCCTCACATACCAGTTCTTTCACTCACTCCTACCCATCCTTAGACGTCGCCTTCTCCAGGCAGCCTGCCCTGATTGCCAGGCTGGCAGGGGTCCTTCCTCTGTGCTCTCAGGGACCCTAGACAGCACATTCCACTCTGTCTCATGGATATCTCTACCCTTGAGAGCAGGGAGTTGGTCTCTGCTGTGCCAGGGGCCTCTACTCAAATGCCTGGCCCACTGTAGGTGCTCAAAACGAACTGAGTGGAAGATCAGATGATAAAGCGAGTGAGCCTTTTTAAGGAGATGGGTGTTCTCTGCACAAGAACACTACCAATTTGCAGAAGCCACCTCCCTTGCAGAGGACACAGAGAGCCCCAAAGAATCTGCAGGGTAGACCTTGCATTTGGCTCACCCAGAGTTCTCGCACCTGCCTTCCAGAACATTTGTCCAAATCCCCTGGGTCTCCTCGCGCCCCTGGGAGAGAGGCCTGGTTCAGGATCTGCCACCTGTGGTCTCCGACTCCGAAGCTGCCGGAAAGAGTCGTACCCCACGCAGTCCTCCCAATAGCCCTGGCTGTGGGCGTCACTGTTCCCATTTTATAGATGGGGACTGTCCCCATTTTCAGTCCCAACTCTGTCTCATCAGAGGCAGAGTTGGGACTGAAAATGCATTGCCCAATTCCCTTCCTGGTGCTTGTCTCACAGGCCTTAATTTGAAAAACAAAACAGTGGAACAGGAAGCATTTACAAAGGTAGAATGTTTATGGTGTGCTCGGTGCTGCGCAGAGAGCTTTATGTCAGTCTCAAGCCCTCACTACAACCCTTTGAGGCAGGTGTAATTACTGTTCTGGCTTTTAAGAGGAAGAGCCAGAGGTTCAGAGCGGTTAAGTCCCTGGCCCACAGTTATACCTGTAGTGAGCAGCGGAGCCAGGCTTCGTACCGGGCAGCCAGGCCCCACGGGTGAGCTTTGAAGCCCTGCTGTGCCATGCCGCTCTCCACACCCTGACACATCGCCAGCACCTCTACCTGCCCCCAGCTCTCAAACGGGAAAACTGTGGGCCACCGGAGGGTTCTCCCTCAGACACTCACAGTCAGAGCTAGGATGAGAACCCTGGCCCCCCAATGGCCTCTTCAGAGCAGGTAGGCACCAGGGAGAGTGATGAGGAAGGAGAAAGTCCCAGCCCCCGTCCTCTTTCCCTGCCCCCTTTATTAGAGCAATCACTGGCCATCCTCCAAGGGCTGCAGAAGCCAAGATCAATACTGAAACGTGGCTTTTCTGTCAGCAAAGCGATGAAATCTAATCAAGTTTTCATAGAGTGCAAGGTCAACTCCTCAGCTAAAGACCAACTGCAGGGTAAGGAGGGAGGGTGGACCCAGGGGGTATCCCCTAATACCGGGTCCCTTCCTGCCTCCTTGCATATTCTTTAGGGGGGGCGATCAACTCCAGGACAAAGGAGGGGGATCCTCACGGACTGGCTGAGGTTCCTCTGTGGGCTGAGGAAGGCTGGGCCCACCCTCAGCTCCATCCCCTGTCCCTCCACTCCCTCCATCCCCAACAGAACCAGAAATCAGGCAGGTCAAAGCTAGGCCTATCAGAGGGACTGGGGGCCTTCTGGCTCAGGCCACACACGGGGAGGGGCAGATTCAGAACTCTGGTGTTTTCTCCACGTGATGCCACCGAGGAGCCGAGTTAGACTGACAGGGATGGAAGAAGAAAGCGCTGGTCACACAGCTTCAAACTTGTGCCTGGTTACCAGGTCCCACTGCTGGAAATGCTAGGAACTAATTGTTTTTATAAATCTTATAAGCATCTCGTGCATAGTACAATTACACCACATTGCCACTTTCAGGGCTAACAGCATTAGTTCATTGAATGGAAATGTACACGTTACACAAACCTCAAGAAATGCAGGGATTGTGTCTGTGTTCACCTCCGAGGCCTTGCTCCGTTAGGCAGGTGGGGGACTGAGGCACAGCGGTGAAGGAGCAGCCCCTTTTCCAAAATCACTCATCACGATGGTCCGGCCTTATTAGAGCTCAGAGCTTCAAGAATTCACTCCTGCACACACCCCCGGCCCCTACCCGTCAAGCCCCGGGCAGCCAAGGAGCTCTTGGTAAAATACGAAATCGGTCCTGGCGCTCCCAGGCTTCCGACAGCCTCCCAGTGTTCTCGCAACGCCGTCCAAACTCCTCACCAGACCCTGCTGGGTCCTACCTCATCTTGGCCTTGAGGCTCCAGCCGCATAGGTCTTAGTGTGGGCCTGAAGCACACTGAGCCCTCCCCACCTCAGGGCCTTTGCACTGGCTGCGCCCGCTGCCTGGAGTGCTCTTATCCTGGGTCTTCCCATGGCCCCTCCTCCTTTTTCCTGAGGGTCGCTCATGCCCCATCACTTCCCCACTACCCTGCCTTATTTCCTTCACGACACTCATCGCTTCCTGGGGTTACCCAGCCCATCTGTGTGCTTCCTGCTCTTTTCAGTCCCCCATCCTAGGGAGCAGGTGCCATGAGAGCAAGACTTTGTCCGTCAGTCACTACCATGTGCCCAGGGCCTGGGGCCCAGATTATCGAAGATCCCATAGCTAAGTGGTGGCTGAGCTGGGATCTCAATCCATGCTCATAATTACTGTACCACATTGCTTCCCATTCTAATAATTAATTAATTGCCAGATCAATCCATCCAGCCCGGTGGAGTCCCACAATGGGGAGAGGTCTGAAGGAAGCAAGTCTGCAGCTCCCAGCCTGGGTACTTGGAAGGATCACCCCCACTGCCCACGACATACCTTGTGTACATTTGCCCTCCCTCCCTGGGTTTTTGGAGGCCAACCCTGCCCAGAGCTCAGCAGACAAGGGCGGAGAGCGGGGGAAACTCCGGGGGTAAGTTACTGGAGCCAGGAGGGCAGGGTGGGACAGAGAAGAGGTCAGGGAGGGGGTGTGGGGAGAGCGCGCAGTCAGGCAACTTGGAGGGAGGGGCCGGGTTCCAGCAGGCAGGTGGGCTGCAGGGGAGAGAGGGGCTCCAGCAGGCAGGTAGGCAGTGAGATTCTGACCAGAAGCACGGGAACCAGGAGAGAAAATAGGCCTCCAAGTCTGGAACAGCAAGTGCCCCACCCTCCACGGGGCCTCCACAGGGCTCCGGTCCTGGGAGGCTGCGTAAATAATTCTGAGGACTGAGAGTGCCCGGCAGGGGTGGAGAGGAAGATGAGGAGGACAGGAAAGATGTCATCCTGCCACCTCACAGGCTCCCTCACATGGACCTGAAGCTCGCGGGCAGCCTGAGTGAGCTCATGCTGTGCTTCCCACCTGGTGTCCTGAGACTGGTCACCAGGGAGCCGAGGAAGTGACCCCTCGGTGTCAAGATCCCGTGCTGTGGAGGTTGCTACACCCAAACCAGTCACCTCCGGCTGCAGCAGCCGCATCCACGTGCCCAGCGAAGTTAATGAACGCATTCTGTGTGTGCCTTGTGCACTGGGGCTAGAAAGCGCACAGAGCCCCTGGCAGGGAGTCAGTGCCGAGCAGATACTCAGGACAGGAATTTGTCAATGCAGGCGCTCGGGCCTCACCTACTGAATCCAAACCTCCAGGGTGGAAACCTGCAGTTTTATAAAGGCGCCCAAGGGGGGTCGGCAGGGATTGGGACACAGCAGTGCATTTTAACTTTTCATTTCATGTCTATAAGGTTTCTTGGAAGTGTTTATTTCATGAGCATTTTTGTTTAAAACACTAGTTTAAAAATATGTACCAGAAAAAAATCTCCTGGGTTTGGGAACTGCTGGGTAGAAGAGCCTGCCCGGGTGGGAAAGAGGAAGCCGCGGCTCCCTGGGGGTTGGAGATACGCCCCAAGTGGGCACAGCCCCCCGCCCAGAGCTGCCAAAGTCACCCGGGAGTGCCAGCAGGAGCAGCTTAGAGTGTGTTGCCAAATATTCAGTATCAAGCCACTCCCCACCCCGGGCACCGTGAGTGGCAAACAAAGAAACCTGCTAAAAAGAGCTCTGCTCTCCTCTCCCGCGGGGGAGAAGGCACTGGCAGTTGGCAGGCTTCTTTGGAAAGGTTCCCCTAAGAACATCTCCACTCCCATCCTCCACACTCACCTAGGCCTGGGCCCCCTTCCTCCCTGGAGCCCAACAAATCGCCAAAAAGAAGGGGCGTGGTGGTTTCTGGCTGGCACAGCCCACTGCGCACACACTGCCCAGGAGTGCTTAGTCACCTCCTGAAAGAGGCAATGCCTCCCTGCTCTTCCCCACATACCTGTGTGTGTGTGTGTGTGTGTGTGTGTGTGTGTGTGTGTGTGTGTGTGTGTGTGTGTTGAGCTGACCCAAGACCCCCAGCATCCGGGAAGGACCTGGCTTCCCTCATTTGAGGTCAGCCTCAACTTGCCACCCCGAGTCATGGCTCTAGTCCTGCCCCCACCTTTTTTCAGGGGTTGGGACACCTACTTTGCTCACAAGAGACCCAAAGCAGAGAGAAGGCACCAGATCATCGCCCGTCGCGCAGCAGCAGCAAGGCCAGTCCTGGCGTCGGGACTGGAGGCAGCGCTCTGGCCGGCTATCCGGCCACCCTGGCCCCTGCCCCGGCTCTGGCTCTGGCCCTTTTGCAGTTCTCTCCCTTTCAAAACGACTGTCGTGCTGACCATGTGACACTGGGGGCCCTGGAACTTCACAGAATACCCGCCCCCGCCTCCCGGCCTCGTCCCCTGCAGGACGCCGGCTGCCTGCAGGGGAGTTCGGTGGTTAAGATGAGGTGCTGGGCTCCCGACAGCACGGAGCCGGGGAGATGAAAAGCAGCAACACCAGGTCTGACATGGGGCCCGCCGGAAGGCCTGCGGGGCACAGCGTGAACATCCTCCACCAGCCTCCGTGCACCTCACACCTGCCGGGCCCTGGCCCGGGTGCCGCTGCTGCCTGTGCCAGGCAGACACCTGGACACTACGCCAGCCCTGCCCACAAGGCCTCCCACACGGCACAGGCCACGGGCTGCATGGCCCGCACTTGCACCGACCCACGCACCAGAATTCCCTCCACCCCCTCGTGGTCCCCGAGTCCACTTAGACACTGTCCAGACCAACACACTGAGCGTGGTCACCACCATTACCGCCCTAATCTCATGCTGAAGTCAAGAAGCAAGGCTTCTAGGTAGGCTTCTCGAGTTTTAGAGTCCGCAAGAATCACTGGGCTGTCTTGTGCAAAGGCAGATTCTGATTCCTTAAGTCTGGAATCAAGACTCTGCATTTTTAACCATCTCCTCGTGGTGCTTCTGCTGCTGGTCCAGGATCCCTTCCAAATTAAAATTCCCTGGGGAACTTTTCCAAGTCCCAGGTCACACGCCAAGCTAATTAAATCACAGCCTCTGGGGGCGGGACCTCGGCAGCAAGTGTTTGAAGCTCTCCAGGGGATTCCAATGTAAAGACAGGTTTGGAAGCCACTGTCCTAGAGAGACTTAGGAACCAGAGATCAGACTGGTGTGCTTCAAGCAGAGCACCCGGAGTTCCCTGGACATTGGCTAAGCACCTAGGACATACAGGGCGCTGTCCTAGGTACTGAACATATCACAAGGAATGAGACCCCTCCTTACCCTCTTAGAACTTCAAGTCAAGAAGAAAGATGGATGTTAACCAAGGAACCAAGCCAGTAAATAAGTGCAGCTTGGCAGAAAGCCACAGGCAAGTAAACAGTAATGAGAGATATAAAACGGGAGAGACGCCCTCAGATTTGGGGGTCAGGGAAGCCCCTCAAAGTATGTGACATCAAGCTGAGATCTGAAGGCTGAGAAAGAGCCAGCCTTGTAAGGAGCCAGGCGCGGGCGTTCAGGCAGAGGAAACAGCAGATGCAGAAGTCTGGAGGTGACGATGGGGGTGAGTGGCAGACGAGCAGGGAAAGCAAGTCCCGCCTTGTGCCTTAACCTTCAGCTGGGTGTCGAGGCAGAGAGCTTGCCCTCAGAGAGGCTGGGACCTCCAGCCTAGATTTCATTAGGAAAAAGGAAGGGTCTGTTCATAAGACCCACAGGAAGAAGAGCTCTCATGCCCGCCGGCAGCACTGCTCATGAGGACCGGGTCCTGGTTCTAAGCCAGGGGGTAGAGGAAGGGGAGAAGGGAAGGTGAGCCCTAAGCGGGGGAAGTAATGGATTCCCCACCTACCTCTGGCCGAGAGTTTCTTGGTGTTGATGATCTTGGCAGCATACTCCTGGCCAGCCAGCACCTTCACACACCTGCGCACGACCGAGAAGGCTCCCCTGGGAGGACAGAAAAGTCAGAGAGGGTGAGGGCGGGCCCTGGGGACTGTGTCCTTGCAGCTGCACCATAGTAGGTAGGGAGTCCTCCTTCAGGGCTTCTCGAGCTCACAGGGGCTGCTCAGGGACAGAGCAGGGCTGAGGACCCGGGAGAAGCCCTGGTGGTGGATTATTAGAAGCTTGGCCTGACAAGAGATGAGCCTTCCAGAGTCTAGTGAGTTAGACCCACCCAACTGTAAAACATTAGAATCAAGTCATGTTAAAATCGCAGAAACTAGGTCCCTGAAAGTTTTTAGTGTTTTGTTCTTTGAATAGGTAACACACTGACGTGGTTCAAAGTTCAAAAGATACAAAAGACTTCCTCTCGCCCCTGTGCCCCAGTCTCCGAAGTCCCCTCCCAGAGACACAGATACCTTCCCCCACACAAGTGCTCCTGGACCTTACAAGCTGTTCTGCA
>PVJI01003919.1:107500-116229 GCA_004026765.1 Micronycteris hirsuta | reverse complement strand
TGATGGAGGAAAAGAGCCATAAAACCAAAACTTCCTCTGCAAAGAGCACTTCAGTATGGTTTTGCATTTCTCAACGTCATATCAGAGAGGTTAAAAATGTAGAGGTTAGGCTATCACGGTGATTCATATAAGTCATCTTTCTTGGGGTTCATTAAGTAAACCGAACCCTAAATGTTTTATTAGCAAAACTGACAGTATAAAGTTGGGCCAAGAGGGTCTCCTATTACGTGAATTCTTGAAAAGGTAAAGGCATTTAACAGTCATGCACCTATTTCCAGCAGTTTCAGCTCACTCCCTGGAAGCATCCAAGAGGTCTGCCGCACTTTGCAACCTCTGGGAAGTAGGATTACCAGATTCACATCAACATATCTAATTTTACAGTTACCTTATTTAAGGTTTTAATATGGCACAGGTCTTTTTCTCAGGTGTTAATAGGAGAATCAATTTTAAGTTCCAACAGCTGTGATCATTTTAAATATCACAGCTGTCATGAGTTGAAAATAACCAATTTGAACATACACATTTCTGCTGCAAATGTAACAAAATGAAAATATGATAGAATTTTGTCTTTTACTCCCTCTGAAGCTGAATGTCTAATACAATAGTACAATAATAACTTATTTGCTTTAAAATAAAATCAGGCTCCCATTTCTTTGCTGACCCAGTCAACAGATGGCTTATAAGAACAGAAAAGAACATCATTTTAAAGATAAACTATTTGGAACTAACCATGGAACATGTTTAATTACGGAAATAGTATTAACTCTGGAAAGACAGAGTTAAATAGTTGATATTGAAATTGAGAGATCGTTTATGTAAACATTTTGCTGTGAAGCCAGGCCGAGATTAAGTGGGATCCATGCTACACATTAAGTGTTATTAAAGTCTAGGGATTTCAATTATTATACAGGACAAAATTTAAACTCGTATGAATAGTGTTAAGTAGCATCCTTCGGGAAGTAATGGCATTTTAACCACTTCTTTGCAAACTCAACGTATCCGTTTGATGGGATAAAATGAAGATACTTTTCTCTCCTTCTCGATCAAAATCTATTGTCATTACATTTTGAAGAGTTTAGTAACATTCTTAAAGAATCTTTAAAAGAAAGGCAAAAAGGTACAGGGCATTACTTATTCCACTGACCGCAGAAAGTTTAGGTTTCTCTGTGTGAAACTAACTGTGGACAATGAACACCCAAGAAATTCTAGAAGTATCTTAAATAATCGCTGCCACCTATGTGACAGGAAGAAACAGGGCTCAACTGTTTGAAAAATGATATTGCATGATTAAGACAAGGAGGAAATAAAGAAAAAAAGCACAATTTCAAACCAAAGCACTGGCAATGTTACATAACATATATTATTTTAAAAATGTATTTGAAGTCTACCACCTCCTGGCCCATATATAACCAGAAATTAAAAGCCTACAGTTATTTTTATCCCAGATCTGCAATCCTATCTAAATTAACTTGACATGCCCCTCTTCTTCCCTTATTTTTTTTCTCTTACAGATGCAAAGGGTAGAAATGAAAGTCGATGCTGTTTGTTCCTAAACAACTTCTACTAAAAAGCTGACACCCCCATTGTGCTGTGGAAGGCTTGGGGAGGCAGGTACAGGAGAATGCTCCCCTCCCCTATTATTTGCATATTAATTTCAAAGCTGTGTGGAAAACCCTGTTGTCTTTTAATCATATCAACACACCAAAAGGCACTACAAAGTGAAACTACACTTGTTAAACATTTATCCCAGCCCCCACGCCACACAAAAGAAGCCTAAGAAAACAGCATCCACCCCGCTCCTGGATGCTGAGCCTCCACTTCTCAATTGGAATAACAGGTGCAGAAATAATAATGTGCTGGGCAATCAACTTTTTTCCTCTGATTTGTCAGTTTAGCTTAATAATGCCATTAGGAATGTAAACATTTCTGCAATTTATATTTAAAAGTCAATAAAATAATGGGGTACAGAATTTATCCTTTTTAATTTTTTAAGTAATACATTTGATTATTTTAATCACGTCAGTACTTAACTGGATGGGGTTTAAATATGCATGAAACATCAATTTAATTTGTTTTATTCGTTAGAAAAGCTATTGAGTAATACAGCATTATTCTCCTTAAAAAAAAAAAAAGAGCGCACACATTCTGGGGGAAAGGGAGTATAGACACTTCCACTCTTTGCTTCCTTTCTTGGGGATGAAATTCCAGTGCCTTCCGAATATCTTTCATTATCAACCTTTCCAAACGGGAACCAAAGAGGTGAGGACCCAAAACACACTCACTGGACGGATAACAAAAACAAGGAGTGTTTCCATACCTTGGATCAACTTTACTGGGGGCTGCGGTTGGTAAATGCATCAACTATTTTTAAAATGGTGTGAGAGCTTTTCCCAGCGCAGCATTCCCACGTGAACAGGATCATTATGGTGCAGTCACTCAGGACTCTATAATTCTCACCCGTAGGTTTGTGGAGGTGAAAAAGCCAAGTCAAGTGCTGGCCGCCACTCGTAACATCCCCTATTCATTTTCAGGGCGGCTACAATGGCAGCAGCTGGAATCCAACTCTCCCTCTCTGTCCCACCAATTACCCCAACGTGCCCTCTCTTGAGGAGTATAATTTGGTCTCTAGGAAAGCGCAGCCCTCTAGGTCTCTGGAGGATGCCTGCATTTTTTCGGTGGAGTATAAAATTAAACCAACATCTACATTACTCCCACCCCTGACTTCTCAGGTATTTTAAAGCCCTCTTTATCCCAATTTGGGAGTGGACTGCCTTTAAAACAGTACACTCTCCCAAATAAAGTATTCCCTTTAAGTCACTGAATAAAATGCCCTGATTAGCATGTACAGATTTCTTTCAGAAATAAGGAAGGAAAATTTGAAGAAAACTCGGTATAGACTTGAAGCAGCATGGAATTTAAAGACAAAAATACCAGAAACATGAATTTTTTAAATTCCATTCAGAATATGGTATTATGACATAAATACATCTATTAATAAAAGGTTGTACTATAACCATGAACCTTTAGCATTACAAAAAGAAGAGTCTCCCAAAGTTTGAGTTTTTAAGCACTAAACCAGTAACTTCAACTGTAAGAATTATTCTTCAGAAGGATGTATTGGTTCTGCTTACTAAAATGCAATACCATCTATATGCCCAGGATGAGGAGATAATAGGCCAACGGTTTATTATAGATTCTAAAACGTTAAGAACCCTCCAATGAGGAAACTTCCCTGAAAATTCCATGCAAAACTTTTTGCAGACCACTTCATACTTCAGAGTGTCCTTGCTTTATAGAAGGGTGTCTCAGCTTTCCCACTATTCATCTGCGTTTCCTAGTACACAGCTAAGTGCTTTTTTTAAGGGACTCTGATGATTTCCTGAATAGATTATAAATATTTCATGAGTACACAGAACTCCAAATCTTTTTTTTTTTTTGTAATCAATACTGTTTACCACAATAACTTTATCCTATGTCATCTTACAAATATGTATGAAGTAGTAAGGGCTAATTTAAACCCAACCCAATTTAAACCTAAATATATACAAACTTGGAAAAACTTAAATCTAAAAGTTCCTTTAAACTATATTGACTGTGAAAAAATGAGCTTTTTCGTAAGTTGAATAACACTGGAGTGGGAAAAAACTTGGTAACCTTTTGTGTGTCTGTCATGAAATTCTCAGTTACTAGACATGTGTATTTAGGTTTGATATGCAGAACAAGTATGTCTCCACTGCATTTTCTTCTTAAGATAAAGGTTAAATCTGAATTCTAACAACTTTTAAAATTGCCACAATCATATCTAAAATCCATAAATTTTCACTGAATTAGAAACTAAAGATTTTTTAAATGAATCTCCTGAGGCACACTGCTGACCACAGGTATGATTTACGTGCTGATGGTAAGGAAGCAACACTAAGGCAGTTTTTTCCCTCGGTGGCATCACAGTGACAGAAGTCCCATGTTAGCTTGGAAACACGCTCATACGACAGCCATAGTCATGCAATATGACAATATCTAAAATCCAACTATGATAACAGCTATTTAAAAATAAGTTATACAGAAGAAATCACTAATTCTCAAGCCTCTCTGGTGGTACTGAAATTTGAGTGAAAACAAAACAAAAACAAATAGGGAGTGTAATGCAAACCACATTTATAGTGGCACAGGAAACAAACAATTCTTCAGCACAATTTCCTGTAGATCATTTGGAAAGGTATTTAAAGACCGCACCAGCTATTAGCTCTTTTTTTCCTGGCCACTTTTCCCCCAACCCTCTTTCCCATGTTCCAAAGTCTTTCTTCTTAATTCTTCTTGAAATAATGCCATCGCCTAGCGCTATAAGGATGTTTATCAATTATCAACACTGCATTCAAACTGTTCAGACATACCAGAAATTAGGGATTAAATAAAATTAACCAAATATGTAACCGATCCCTATTTTCTTCCTAAGAAATTAGCCCCAGAGAAATGTTCAAACTGGCCTCTGAGAATCTCATGCAGGGATTTTGGAAATTTAATCAGAGGCTGGAGAGCAGGATGTAGCCACGATATCAAGATTAAGCATCTGGTGAATTTCTGCCAGCTTTAACCTAAAGAACAAAATCAATATAGTTTTGTTTTAAGCAATCAAGCACAGGGGTGAAAAAGAAAATTTTCATTGTTGTTTTTAAATGAGTACATTAAAATGCTGCATATGTCAACAATACCAAAAAGTAAGCTCACGTAAAGCAAGTTTTTTCCTTGATATGATTTGTTTTCTTGAATCAGTGGGGAATTGAAAAATTATATTAGTTTGTGACCTAAGCAAATTTTTGTCTGTTAGAGCAGCAACAGTTTTAAAAAGTAATGCATTTTTACCAGCTACGTTCATTTATAATCATGGTTCTAAAAATAGTAAGTATATGAAATAGCTTTAAAAACACTAAATGCAATTTGCATACTTGATACACTATTGAAAACTCAAAAACCCATGGGAGCCTGCATGAGGCTCCCCGAACCAACTGTGAGATTTACAAGGAATATGCTGGAAAATATGATTACTGGTATTATTTAAATATTAGACATTTTATGTTAGCACTTCCTGTGGTATATGAAAAAAAAAGTCTAAACACTTCATATCCTAATTTTTAGCTTTAAAAATTTAAGTGGCTAACTGCAATTGTCACTTATTCGTAGGAAAACTTTCTTTTAAGGAAGCATCCCCAACTGAGAGATTTTGATATTAAAATGTTCCTACTTTTTTTCATCTTAAGCAGGAATCATGAAAATGTTTTATTTATTTATTTTTTTGAGCCTGGTATCAGAAATAATCAACATCCACTTCCATCTCTAAACTTTCTGGAGTTGAAAAGCTGCATAATATGACCAACGGAATATAAACATGGAAAGCTCATTACCATTTACTTTCTGAGATTTGATGACTTGACAAATAACTATTTCAAAACAACTAGTTTGAAACATGGTTTGAAGCTTGTTAGTATAAAGCAAAAAGAGCAATTACAATAATTATAGGTTTCTCTATACGGTCTAACACATGCATATGCTGGCGAGAGCTGATGATGTGATCTTAAATTACCATTAGGGGGAAATTTTGCCACTTTTGTTTTCAATTTCATTTGCCATAATTTTATTTTTGTGGAATTGCTTTATTTTTAGATATGTGAAATTTGACCAAATAATTACTTATTAAAATTCTTATTCAATAAATAAGAAGATGTAGGCAGGCACAAAAATCAAAATTTAGAGCTACAACTGTACTTATAGTGGGCCAGGTAACGCCTGATGCTGTTTATAGCCTGAATCAGGACAGACACAGCGGCACTGTGGATAGAAGTTTATAGTCCTAACACTTAGAAGAGACTGTACTGATCTGCTCTGCAAAAATCCCTCTCTCCCGTAGTTAAGAAGCAATGCTTTTGAATTTTTTATTTATCCAGAATGGGATTCATTTGTATTTAAAGCTCTAATCCTTAGAGAAAAGAAAATCGCAAAATCTATTTGTTCGACTTCATTAAAGTCTCACCTGAGAGAAAAGCTGATTTTTAAAAATACCTTCTGATTTCTATTCAGTATTTAATCTCTGACAGCTCTGGTGCAACGATTTCTGTAGGCTTGGGCTTCATGAAGCCCACACTTCAGGAAAGGCCCAGTATTTCACAAGAAGAAAACAATTTGTTGTGGGATATGGTCGTGTAAATAAACACTTCATAACTTAAGGTAATAGAACATTCACATTTTCCTTTGTCATAAAATATCATTTATTACCCTATTTCTCTTGCTAGGAAGTTCAAGGCAAAACTGATTTTACAAACCCTATAGCTGCCAGTTCAAAAGGAGGAAACCGTAACTGTTGTAATGCTTAATTATATTCTTCCCATAACCTGAAATCTCAGTGTTTTGAAATGATTTTACATTTTTCTTCTTTTGTTTATTGAGAAAACCTGCTTCCTCTGGCCTCCCTCAGTTCAGAGAGTTCAAACTGAATTTAAACAAGTAATTGACTTGTCACTGGGGAAAAAAGGAGGAATTCAGCTCTGTGTTGTGCTTCGGAGGAAAGCTTGTGTAACAAATAGCTGATCACACTTAACTCCAACAATGCAGGTTAAAACACACACTGGTCATAAGCGCGCACACACACGGAAATGCACAGATGCTCGAACCCAACACGACGAACGAAACCCCCAAAACATGAAGTCTCTTCGATAGGCATTCTGAACAATTAACGCAGGGCATACACCATCTCCACAAGATGTCTGGCACCAAATCAAAGCCGCCGAATGCAGAATTAGAGCCAGTACAATACACACTGCAGAATAAACAAAAATCTGCTTCTCCAGTGTATGGATAAAGGCATTTTAAAAAATGGTATAGAATTGGCCCCAGCCAAGGAACACATACAACTGGACTTTGCTGTCTGTTTCAGAAAGCTAAAATAAAGAACTGGTGAGCATCCGTGGTTTGAAAAGCTTTCTGCTCACGTTCCAAAGGGCTATTTTTTCTAACTATAATGTATGTACAATTTGCCTCTTTCTAGTGTTTGAATCAATAGAGATACACATCACCAGATTTGTTTTTAATAAACGCCCTAAAACAGTTCCTATAAATACATTTCCTGTGACAGAGCGATCTTGATTTTATGAGTACCATCCTCTCAAAAAAAAAAAATCTAACAACCAAAATATTTGGCAGCTGAGAGGGCATATTAGTGATATGATGTCATATTCAGCATTTTCTTATGGTAGAGGCAACTGGCATGCTGTGGGAATGGAACAGATATTTTAAAAAATTCCTTTTGGCTAAAAGGGAGTTAAAATGCCCAAAACTTAAACTAAATTTCCTAAGTTCAGACATTGAAGATGAAAAATCAACAATTAACATATAAAAATCACATCACTAGTAATTCCTAAAGATAAAAACTATGGAAACTTATATTCATTGTAATTCTCTTATAATGCACAAGGGTCTTATAATCCTTGCATCTATTTCATTGCCTCTGAAACACTTTTTCTTACTACCATAGCATCACTCACAGAATTTTCATTAAAAGTGCTTTAAAATAAAGGTACTGGCTGACTCTGTTTTGTATGGAATGTCAAGATAAAACGCAAAAGTCTTAAGAACTATGTATGAATAACTACCAATTGCAAATTAGGCACTTGTTTTTTTTTTAAAAAAGTTATGTAATCCTAATATTTATGTGTACAAACTTAACCAGTTCATTTGGTCAGCTCACAACATAAGGCATTTATTTTAAAACTATATTTCCCTTACCACACTTAACTAGTCTTCTAATTACACACTATGTTCTCCTTTTTGAAAAAAACATAAAAACAGGACAGTTTTATGAACTTTTGATGATCTACTGGCACTTTTCAAAATAAAAGTCAGTGTTCTTACTTCAGCAGTTGTCCATTCATAAAATCGGTTTCTTGAATTATTAATCTTCCTAAACTATATTATACTTCCACACATTTGTGTGCATCCCAGTGTACACACAGAAGTAACCGTTACGCACACCTCAGCACGCGTACACACTCCTGCCTATACCACTACATACACATGTTTAATTCGTTTGCGCCAACCGCTACAGCTGAACTGGGCCTTCTCGAAAGCTCTGATCGGTCCCTTTTGGCCCAACGATCACACCCTGATTAAGATCAATCCAAATGGAAGTTCAAAGTACACAAAGAGAGCAGTTTCTAAATGGTTGCTTTTTGCTTTTCCCCCATTCTTCTTTCCTCTTTTAAAATAATAAATTTTGCTCCTCCATCACCCAACAACTCTTCCGGAGAGCCCCACATCCCGATTTCAAAATATTGAAATCCTTTTCCTTCAGAGGGCCCAGCCGAAGGAAAAAAAAAATAAACCTCCAGATGGCAAGTATAAACCTTCTGCTGGGGTTATGCACAAAATACCAGACACATTTTTTTTTTCTTAAATAAAGCGTTTCTGTTGGAAGGGGGAAATTTGAGGAAAGAAGCCACACAACACAAATAACTTACAATATTGTTATATGCATGAATGACTATTCTGAGGCTTTTTTCTTCCTCTTTTTGGCTTTAAAAAATAAGCTTATATAATCTACTTCTTAATTAGATGTCTAAGTTCTATGTCTTTGCTCTATTTTGCCCTTTCAGATTCTTCCCACTAAATCCATTTCACTTAAACTTTCAGCTTAGTAAGCCGAGATATCACAAAACCTCAGCCTAGAAGGAACCTTACCCAAA